>JAVQIZ010187802.1:0-42736 GCA_036023535.2 Galaxias brevipinnis
CAATCTTTTCTAATTCAGTCAGGTGTTGCCGTGGTGTCCCAGAGAAGCATACTGCTTCTTTCTTATTTTTCTTTACTTTTCCCTTCCACTTCACCTTTGAACCCCCCCCCCCCCACCAAATCCAGTTCTTTTTCAATGGGACATTTTCCAATGCTACTTCCTTTTTCCACCCGGCCAAGCGTTTGAAAGCACTTATGCCCAGGACCAGACCAAAAAACTAGAAAAGTCTAATAAGGGCCGTATGTGGCCACAGGGTGACAAAGTCACCCCAGCAGATGCAATTTGGCAGATCAAGCCTGCAATTACTGCATCAGTGGTGAGGATGGCGTCACAGGGCTTTTATCAATTGCTGCTAGGCAAGACTCTCTGCCAGACCAGCTCCATTGACAGCCAAAGCGATCGGAACAGAGAGCGCCGCGAGTGGGAAGCTGTTGCATCCAATTTGCCCTCTCTCTCTGCTCTTCATTCACTAATTAAGCACCACGGGCCCCTCAGAACAACATTAGCCTATTCATATTTGTGCATATCTTTGAATAACAAAACACAAAATGTTAAGCTGTAGAAAAGGATGAATTTGTTTGTATTGTCGCCAATTCAAAGTCATAATAATTGCTACAGAAAACATTTTTTTACTTGGTTTTAAATTAGAGCTTGTTGGTTCTTGAGAAAATAATGTAGTTGAAATACGAGTCAAAAAAAACACATTACATTTTTTTGAAACAGGATTGCTGTTGTCTACATGACTGGATCACTTGTTAATTAGCATGGGATGACAACTAAGTTATGTCAGCCAACACACTGTGTTACGATTTGCTCAGCAGATTGTTCAGCTAGGACATTCTATTGCAGAAAACGGTCCTCATTGTGTCTTACAAAACAATACTTTTTCAGTCATAGCGTTTAAGCGGCACTTACCTTCTCTTCTGCCACATCTGCTCAAAGGCATCGGCCAGCTCCACATTACTAATCTCCTCAGAGTCCTGGAACTTTAGGAAGCCATTCCCACCATGGCCTGTTCACGCATAATACACATGAATAATCTCGTATTAATACACAGAGGAAAAAACAAATTAACTGACTGTAAGGAAAACCATTTATTTAGTTGTTTTAGAAAGATTACTGGAACGTTGTGCATCTGCAGGTGGAGTGCTCCAATCTGAGGTGAACCTACCGGTTAAATATATGAGGATGTTGCTGTGGTCATCTGAGAGAACCCGTTTGGAGCGTGGGGTGCTGGGAGGTAGCCTGCCGGTGAGAACACGCAGGAAGTTCTCCACAGTCACCTGAAACAGAAATAGGGTAAAGAAAGGAAAATTGTGTTAAAAAATAAATCAAAGGCACTGTTGATGAGGTAAGCTGAGATGCTCATGGAGATGTTTAGCACAAACAAACAGGCACAATACTCCCAAATATTAACAAATGGTTTTTAAGTAAGGATTCAGAAATGCATACATTTATGAGACCAAGTTACATTCTTTATCATCATCATAAAACTGCATTTAGTTCTGCTTTACTGTTTTAAATAAATCATCCTTTCTGATATGTCGCACCATAGCAACGAAACAAAACACTGACACAATCCTTATCCGTTAAATGTATAACACAAATGTTTTTAAAATACAGAAATCAATTAACTAGCTGTTTGTTCTGCTCCTTTCATCTTTAAAGGTTGACTCTTCACACACATCATTACCCTATGATGGCTGGTCATCACCAGCTCTTTATGTTCTCAGTACAAAAAGCTGTCACAATTAAGGCAAACAAAGTTAAAACAAACTCAGATAAACCACAGCAAAGACCAGCAGGAATTTTTTTTTTTCTTTTGTAGGTGACAAACAAAGCCTCTCGAGATGTGTGTGTGATATCAAGTCATTTCCTGGCACAAAGATATGGTAAACACTGAACAATTGGGTGTGTGAACGCAGTGGCCCTGCCAGGCCTCAGCGGGCTGTGAAAGAGACAATACCAGCTCACCTCGTATCCACGGTAATCCACCTCCACATCGTCCCCGTACACATTCAGCTCCATGTTCTTGTGGCTAAACACTGTGGCAGGCTTGGGGTTTCTATGGTTACATGCCATGTCGTCTGCTAGCATTAAGACAATATGACTGGAAATGGAAAGAAAAGTAAAAGCAGTGAAACAACTACATGCCATTTTAATTAGGTCATTTTTATATTTCAATATCACCGGTTAGTATAAGTAATTTAATATTCTGTGTTCATGTAAATTCTCTGACTAATATTTTAATAATTCTAGTTGATGATGAAAACACAGATTGGGATTTAGTGCATGAAGAAAGCTATAGTATTGACAACCAAACAGACAGAAAACTACTTTTGCAAATTTCCCTCCCCTAACTATGTGCACCGTAGGAGAGTATTCACAAACGCTGGTCTACCTATCTGGAATGCCCAGCCTCTTGACACTTCTATACACGGACAGAGTATTCGCCACATGACGATAGTTAAACCAGAATCTGGATGTGCAGACCTATGGAAATCAGGGATGCAAAAATCATTCATTGTCAATCAAAACATTAGGTCTCCATATGATGACATCACGCATAGGAAATACACACAAATTTGACACAAATAAATTATCAAAATAAAAAATAGTATGACATTATTGTGAATATTAGATTAATAGTATTTCATAATAGGCTACATATCCCTGTAATCAGTCTAATAGTAATACTCACCAACACTGCCCAGTTGTTAGTATGGCCACTGCTGAAGAATTGACCAGCTTTTGCCTTCACACGAAAATGAGAATACATTTAGTTTGGACAAAGCAGGTGTTTGTATTTCTACATGCACTAGCGAAAGTAAGCTAAAGACATAAAGACATAAAGAGGCTGTCAAACTAGTTAGGTTAGTCGTAGCAGCTACTAGCCTTGCAAGCTAACCTGACATCGACTTTGCAGTTTCCATGCATGATGCAACGTGCTATTTCTGAATTGAGAAAAAAACCTGAAAAGGCAGAAGCTGATATATACATTTACCTCAACGTTATCACAGTCAACTACTGCTTGAAGAGAAAATAAGCTCAATATTGTAAAAACTATCAAAGAGCAGAAGCTAGCCATATTGACCAAGGAAGTGGCTCGCACCGCCCACATAAGGCTAAGTACTTCCTGAAATTTCGCTATAAAAGTGCATCACAGTTCATACTCATATCATGTAAATTAGAACAAAATGTGGCTTGTGATAATAGCTTTTATGGCTTGTTGCATTTTTTTTACATGAAATGATGGCAAGATTTTATATGTTGTATGTATGCTATATATATGAAATTGAATATACAAAACTACCTTTTTATAAACGAAATTAAATGATAAAACCAGCCTGTCTATGTTGTGGGGAATAGGATGTTATGCATCAAAATCCACTGTTTCACACTGCAAGGGGTCTATATGTTGTTATTATTATTATTGTTATTATTATTATTATTATTATTATTATTATTATTATTATTATTATTATTATTATACTTATTATTAGTATTATGTATTCTTTGAATAGTTGTTTCCTCGCCTAGCGTTTAAAGCAGCAGTCAGTCAATCGTCACCCTTTGTCAAGTAAGCAGCTAATGCTACAGCAACTAATGCTACAACATGAACCATAGACCTTTCGGGTCATTTGGGACAGGTCTGCATGGCAACTGCTCCCAGAGTAAAAGCATAGAAACGTTAAGCTAATTTTAGCTGATATGTGCAACAAACAAATTGAAAATATTTCCCGAAGCTTTGATATTTGCTCAAAGCCTACTTTTAAATTCAGGTGAAAAACGTGAATGTTCCTATATGGTACATTGTTCTACAATTGTATTCTATTACAAACAAAACTGTTCAAAGCAATGATGAGGGCTTCTTGACTATAATGTACAATACTTAAGCAAAGGAAGTGAGAGTACTTTAGGAATTGGATTAGAAGGCTGGAGGGGAAGACCAAATCCGGTATTGGATAGGACACCCCATACACATGCTCATAAGAAGCCCTTGATAAACCTACTAAACTGGGATTGCTAATAAACAGACTTTTTTATATATGAAAACAAACGGCTAACCTGTTGCCTGAGAGACTGGTGTAAACCCCCAATTAGGCCATAGGCAGGTTTAACAAAAACATTGTGGACGGCATTAAAGGCTGTGGTGGTAATTGTTGTTGGCCTACATCTATACATATATCTAACCTTTAGAGTTGACATTAGTATTAGCTCTCAATTTGGTTATGATGTGTTGTCTGTTTCCCTTTTGAATGACACACTGTAACAAACTTTTTAGTAGCCATTGACTAGGCTCAACTAACTGCATGTTATAGAATAACTGACATCATCATAACAATAAATTACACTTACATACAAACATGTAAACCTCATGCTATCTATCCAGGTGAACTTAATTTTTCAACACGTCACAAAACCCTGTTTATACATCAAGTTCACTGCATCATTAGACAGGCAGATTTGGGCAAGCGCGCATACACAGACTCGGCGTCAAACCACGGGCACATCATGTCCGTTGCTTACACTCTTGGTTTGGGAGCGAGCAGCTTTCAAGGTAGAATGCAATAGGAAGGCAGAGAAGAGCCGCGCAGCTCGAGAGCGGGTGGCACGTTGGCATTGCCTATAGGAATCCAGTTAAAAAGTCTGCGAAATGTGCGGATCTTTTTGATCAGACCTTGGAGATCAACGTTCGGTCTTCACTTGGACGAATTAATATCCACATTAAGTATTTCTAAAGATAGCCACGGGCAATTTTCAGGAGTGATATCTCAAGATATCAGAAGAGATGAATACCAACGATGCCAAGGAATATCTTGCAAGACGAGAGATACCACAGCTCTTTGAGGTGGGATGTGGTGCGCTTCGCTGGTCATTTTCTCAGATGATAATCGTTGGGAAATACAGTTTTTGAAGAGTATTAAGCCATTTGAATGTGCTGAGTATTCTTTCATATATGGATGTGGCTTAAGTTAGGGAGTAGCCATGGGATTTTCTAAATATATTGGTTGGTGAAGATTCTGTGGATAAATGCACTTTTTCCATGTTTAAAATGATACATTTCAGATTGATGAATTCCTTTGCAATACCAATCTGCAATCAGTAGAACATTTTATTCATAAGTTGATAAATTTTTTCAGATATTAGTGTTTAACACGATACTTTTATTATTTCCCCAAAAAATCGATTGATCTGGACCAGTGCGTACACATTTTAATCGATAATTACGCGCAAACTTTAAAGTAGCGTCCGCTAAACAATGCCTGTAAACTGACGTTCTTGATTTCGGATTAGACTTTGCACTGTCTATTACTAAAATCAGTTAATAAGATTAGTGTCAAGTGCATTTGTTTGATAATGATGATAGTGATAATGTAATTAGAGTATGAATTCAACCCATTAACTAATTGCAGTGAGAAATTAATTGTAAGCCGCAATTCGGCAATGCAGTGGAACATGAGACAATGTTTTATAAAAAAGAAATGATTAACAATATTATTAACAGAATACCTATTATCCCCATGGTTACTAATATATTTGGCAGAACTGCATTTCAAAGTGTTCATTGTATACTTTGTTTTGCTTGCGGAGTAGGCTAAGAGGGTGGAGGTAAAGTTGGAAGGATGTCTTTATCCACCGGGGAAAGCATTGTTTAGGAAAATGGAAGGTCAAGAACCAACTCTTGCGAAAGCCATTCAAACTTTTAAAATGTTTCACAGTAGATTTTAATTTTGGTTATAACCACTAAACAGGATTTACGGGTGCAGGGGGATGTGCTTTTGCATTCCGTGTGGTGGTGTTAGAATCAATTGTATACATCTATATACTGGTGTCAAGTTAATTAACAAAATGTAGCACAGCCAATACTATAACCATTAGGCTATCTAAAACTTAATTGTGACAAAACATAAAGAAAAGAAAAACATTAAAGAAAACATGACCATATTGGATGTGTCCATGTATGTAACAGTATCCGTATCATTCTCTGTGTTGGTGTGTTGTCAGAGCTTGTTGACAGGCCTGATGTACTACCGGCCCGATGATCCTATCGATTACTTGGAAGGCTGTCTGAAGAAGGCCAGGGAGCTGGGAGGCCCAGACAAGGTGCGATGGGACACCTTTGTGGGCCAGGAGAAGAAATCTCTGCCCCCTCTCAACGGGGGCCAATCCCGTAGGTCTTTCTTCAGAAATGGTGAGCAGTGAGAGGGTAGAAGTTGCTGGGGGCCAAGTGAGTAAATTTCAGGGCTATTGCTGTAGTTATTACTGGTAGTGGGTTTGAATATGCTGTGTTTATGCGTAGTCTGAGCGGCACCATTAAGCAGACTGTTACTGAATATGAATGTTATGCTCGTTAATGATTAATGCGACACAAAATATCACCTTTAGGGGAACTGGCATGATACATCCATTAGTGTGTTCTCAAGTCCTTGGCCTTTATGGTCTAACAGATGAGGAAGTGAATGCAAAGTAGACATGCTGTAGAATTTGCATGGTAGAGAATCATTGGTGGTCACTGTTGTCATTGTCAGGGCCAAGCATACGTAATGTGAGGGGGAGGTACTGGAAAAGAAAAAGGGCGTCTATTCACTTGAAAAAAAACACATTTTAAATGGCAAAAAAAATAAGATTTAGCATGGCTATTTGGGTCTTGCAGGGAGAAGGGGTCATAGGTGTAATGCCCTTTCCGTTCAATAAGAAAGACCTTTGACACTGCACAAAGCTTTCACTATAGTATAAATGTGTTGTTTTGCCAGTCTTCAGTCAGTACACTGCTACTTGTTTGTTCATTCCAGCTTTTGTCAAACAAGCAGCAAATGTGTTTGATTAAGCAGTGGGTGCATAGAGCTCTAAATGAATGGGCCAATGGATCAGTCAATCAGTCGTACACTGATTCATCCTTATGGGTGTATGTTGTAGAACTCCTCATAGAATTATCTGGTTCCAAGTATACAATAGTACAATTTATGTTTTCCATAATCTATCACTGTGGGTTTCTATGTGTTGCTATTTGAGAAAGTGACTTTTAAAAATGATTATATCACCCGTGTCCTTATATATGTTACCAGATCAGGCCGAAGAAAATGTAGTTTCTTGTTCCACGTTTTAATTATTTTTGTGAATACACAAACATGTATGTTCTGTCACCAGTGTTACCGGACAGCCCCAACTTCCCCTACAGGCGTTATGACCGCCTACCTCCCATCAGCCAGTTCTCCATCGAGAGTGATTCTGACCTGTCTGAGACGGCAGAACTTATCGAGGAGTATGAGGTGTTCGATCCATCCAGACCACGACCCAAAGTCATCCTTGTTATTGGTAAGCATATCCACCATAGCAATGTTTACCCAAAGGTACCAAAGGTGGCACGTCATTTGTGCGTGTTCATGTCAAGTTGAGTGTCCTTTCCTGACTATTCCTTACACAGTTTCCCATAAGGATATGGAAACATGGGAGGTAAAGGTGGAACCATCTATTCTTTTTTTTCTTTTCTTTTTTAACAATTTCCTTTGTAGTTGCCTCTGTTTCCTTTAAGATAAGGGTTGAGGGGTAGGGGTGGGGCTGTTGTGGTTAAACATGTATAAAGAAGATATTCAGTTCATTAGGCACTCATCTTCGGTCTGACACCTCTGGTGGGGCTAAACACGATTCTGTGATTTAATATGCAAGACATAAAAAGAAAAACAGCTTAGACACTAATTTATCAAAACAAAAACAATGGCCTTGGAGTAACCACAGGTATGTATTTAATGCATGTAATGTGTGTAATGTATGTATGTTTCTTAATGTGTATTGTTAGTATGTATGTTATGTGCGTATGCTATGTGTGAAAGCAGAACAACATGAACGTAACTTTCCCGTTAAGGGGAAAGAAACATAGTAACAGAAAGATGGATCTGCTCAGACACAAAATAAACTATGATTATGTTCAGTACTGCTGGCATCTATGACCCAAAATAGATGCTCTTTTTCATTGTTTGACTGAACGTAATAGTTTCTGTATGATTTTGTCTGTGTAGTGACGTAAAGTGTGCACTATGTGAGGAAAGCTCATTTTCCACTATAAAGCTATTCCTCTTTAATAGAAACCGTTTTTTCCACATACCACTCAATCTGTTTCTTTTTTCTGTTGTTAAAAAAGCACTCAATCTGTCTCCATCCAATTCCAGGTGGGCCAGGCAGTGGCAAAGGCACCCAGAGTCTGAAGATCGCCGATCGCTACGGCTTCCAGTATGTGTCTGTGGGAGAGTTGTTGAGGAAGAAGATGATCCACAATGCCACCAGCAACAGGAAATGGAGCCTCATCGCAAAAATCATCACCAATGGGGAGCTAGCACCTCAGGTGAGAGAGAGGACAAAGAGTAGACTATATGAGAAAGGGTGAGAGGAACGAAACGGATAGAGCCAGGAAAGAGAGAGAAAGGGGTGGGGGGTAGGAGGAAAGGAAGGCAGGATGAGCCTGAGGTGCGCACACAGACACACACAGACACACACACACACACACACACAGGTCGTTATCACAGCATGGTTGTAACAAGGGACTAATTAAGGACATCCATATTACCAAGAAGCAGGCTGGGGACTCATGGGAAGAGGGGACACTTGTAGCTCAAATTACTCCTCTACTTGGTTATGAATCAACGGAGATGGAAAATGAGGGCAGGCTCCTCGCCTTTGTTTTAATGAACTTAACTTACCATACCCGATCTCATGTTTGAGGAATGGGAAATATTTATGTAAAATCGTTTCAGTTTACTTATATCAGATGAACAATCCAGTCTCAACTCTTCTACATTGTTATTTTGCTCAGCTCAGGATTATATACACTTCTACAGTTTATTTTAACCAGATCTAGCACTTACAACACTAATCTAATTTAGTACTTGGTGCTGTTTTTTTATCTCATGATGTAGTGATGGAAACTATTCAGATTCGGGTAGAATTAACCTACAATACCATAAGTCTCTTCTAAAGTACCTCTACCTCCACAACCACATCCCACCTAGAAGATGTCAACACAGACATTCATCCCCTGCAGCCTGTTCCTCTGGGAAATTATGACGATGGGGGACAGAATTACGTAACCAGATTTGACATGACTGCAGAATGTTTAATACATTTATTTTAAATCCTAAAACCATATTAGAGTTTTAGACCATTGCAGTCAGATTTTAAGAGGGGGGATTAACCCTCTTCACAACTGAGGATGCATCTTCTGTAAGATAGTTCTTAAACTGAATTTGCATGCTATTATGATTTGTATCCATTATTGTCCCATAGCATTTTCTCCTCTGCTTAACAGTTCAAAGTGCTGGGATTTTAAAAGTTGCCTTGCTTCCTGTATAGCGTTAGGTTAAACTGACTGAGATGAGTGGGTGGACCTTTCTTGCTGTCCTTTGGCAAGCCTCATTGATGGCTTTATCCATAAGTATATTTTTCATCTTCATGATGGGATGGAACAGATTCCCGGATATGACTCAGTGCTTGATGTCAAGTATTCAGGACCACGGGGCACAGACTAGCTTAGCTCATATTGATACAAAGGTTTCCCTCAAAGAGTATTCTCTGATAAGAGGCTAGGCTTTACTCGCCATATGCTTGCCTGAAGGGGTGATTCAGTTGACAGGAAATTTTTATTTTGTTATTAGTTTAGGGCATGGCTACAATCACAGGGACTAATTTTAGATTGGTCCTGTATTTGCTGCTATATGATACATTTCCCCTGTTTAAAGAAAGACTCTGAGACTCCTTCCAGCCACAGGGAAATAATTATGGAGATAGTAAAAGATCCGGCCTGTTGTCCGTCGACACATACTTGAGTGCACTTTGTCATAATTCGAGGACATATATTCTTCTGAGTCAATTCCCTATTCCAAACACCAGGTCTGTATGATGATGATGTCTCCGTTGGCTTACAGGAGACCACCATAACTGAGATCAAGCAGAAAATCATGAAGGTTCCTGAAGCGACTGGCCTCGTTATAGACGGTTTCCCCCGGGACGTGGGACAGGCCCTATCCTTTGAGGACCAGGTATAAGTTGAGGAATATTTATTACATTTTACAAGTTTATTCCCCTTTCACTCCACTCAGTGCTAACTAGATTTTCTTGGTAAAAGAGAAATATCACACGCAAAATTATATGAAAGTTCCAAGACCTTGTGTCGTTATTTGGCCCAGCTGCTAACTAGCTATTTAAGGCACACAAAAAAAGTGATTTGTGTGAGCTTCGCGGTCAATTAGGAACATGCACAGCGTTCCGGTGCTGTTTGCACAATGCTTGGCAGCCTTATTAGTTGTTAACCCGGGGCACGTAATGGAAGTGCCCTCTTTACAGTTGAGTGGCCAAATAGTGTTGCAACGGTCGATTACATTGAAATGGAGGGATGAACTCATTATCACACTTAAGATCACTTAACATTAAGTACTGTTAGAGGGCAACAAACAAAATGGTTAAAGGCAGCCTTTTTACGTGTCTTTTGTTTAAGTCAAAAGTGAATCTGCTGTCTTTTCCAATTCAGTTTTCTTTTTTCTTTTTTTTTAGGTTATTTTGCAGGTCATAAAAAAAAAGCTTTTTTTAGGTTATTTTCTGTTTAAATAAGATAGAAGTTAAGTTTTCATTTCTCTTTTTCAAATTGATATAAACTGCAGCCAGCCTCTAGACAATCTCTTGATAGATAACTATGGTCGCGGATTAAAAATTTATAGATATCGACTTGTTTACACCTTTGTCATCAATCTGTTTTTGTACAAGCATACAACCTAATTGCATTCCTCTAAACGTGCCGATGACTTCAAATGATCATGCCCTACCTCTTTACTTAGCTTTCTATTAAATCTCTCAAAATGGATTCCAGCCGGGAGTCTTGGTCAATTATCGGTTGGATGCATTAATTATCTCTCTCTCCCCTTTGATCTCTCTCTCCCTGTCTGTCTCTCTCTCTCTCTCTCTCTCGCTCTCTTTCTCTCTCTCTCTCTTTCTCTCTCTCTCTCTAGCGTGATACATAGACAGACTATACAGAATACTTTTTAATGAAAAGGAAATCAGATCGGGTGCCATGACCAATACACTGCACCATTGTTCAAATTGACCGTGTAATAGAAGCCATTTTGTTCCCTATATCTCTTCATGGCAGTGGAAACAACATGTAACAACATGCAACATGTCCTTGTAAATCAGGCACCCAAAGAAGAATCAGTTTGTAGAATTGAATCCTTTGCATGCGTATCGAAAGTTCACAAGTGGCCAAAATAATTGCAATTTCCCCTTCAGATCCTCTCATCTCACCACACCTTTTATTTCACACCAATTACTTTGGAGTGGATCTCAGACAAACACAGTCACAGACACATTAAGACAATCTGCCACAGACGCAGGTAACAGTGTGACGAATCAGACTTGTGACCTAAGAGCAAAAAAATGAATAAAAAAGATTTAAAACCCCTGTCAGAAACGGTCTGAGTCAAACAGCTTTCTCCCTGGGTTCCCTGTGGATTCACCTATGGGAACAAGCTATGCAATTACAGACTTGAGGAAGCTAGATGTAATTATGAGATTTCCGCGTGCAATCCGTCATGGTCTTGAATAAAGTTGGTAACACTTACATACTCTCGCTATCATTCGATTTTATTTTAATTTCTCTTATTGTAACAAGTGCAAACTGTTTAAAAACCCAGGAGAATTCATAAAAGACTTCCAGAGTGTCTTGTTCTCCATATGGTTTCTCTAGGAACGAAGGTTCTGAGACTCAAAACAAAAGGGAATTAGACCAGGATTTTAACGAGGCCTGTGAATTTACCTAAGCCGTGTCCCCGGGTCGTTTTAACTTGTGACAGCCAATTATGGTCAACACGCTGCTGCCTGGATAGCAGACACAAACAAAGACAAACAAAATATGTCACCTGTGACCAGATGGGTTTATTGAATTGTTAAAGGCAACACAGTGTTTACAGAGTCTATTGTTTGTAATTCCAACCAATAAGAAGAATTAACTATCAGGTGCAATACAAATGTTTCAGAGTTTATTGAGGCCAAGGATGGACAGTTTACAGACAGAGTTAAGACAGTGAGTTGATTCTAGGAGAGTAAAGTAACAGACCTCTACCTTTAAGTGTCCAAGCTACCAGTTACAATAGCTTGTAGCTTTTATTAAGTAACAACCGAATGTTTGAGGCAATTCTTCCTAGAGTCTTAGTACAGAGGAAGGGGATAATAATGTTCCATCAAATCATGGGATGGAGACAAAGCCCCGGTGACCAGATAGATTTGTGTCTATGGTTATTAAAAGATAAATAAATAATAGGAGCAAGAGACAGATGGAGATGGTTGGTTGGTTGGTTGGTGCTCTGAGCAAGGCTGGGCCTTGGAGCCTCCAAAAGAGTACTGACAACATTGTAACACAAAGGAACATAAAAAAAGAGAATGAGGGAGTTAAAAAAAAAAGGAAATTACTTTGATTGTACTAAACCTCGAGCCTTGTTGAAGGTTAACTATTGTATATTGGTAGAGGGAATGAACACCAGAAGAGGTTGCCATCAAATGTCTCAAAGCTCGCTTAGACCGAGGTTAAAGGGAGGATTAAAAGATATGTGTACGTACTTGACAAGGCCATTGATCTACTGTTATCATAAAGAGCCACATCCTATATGCCTGGAGGCAGCTCCTGTTTCTCTAGTCTAGGGAATACGATGCATCCATTTTGGTTCTTTACCCCCTGCCATTGCTGCTGGGCTGCCCTTTCAAACTTCAGAACAGTCACTTAGGGGCTGCCCTCCAGGCCTCGTAGTTTTTTTAGAACAGGCCTGTTTCTCTCCCCCAACCCCCCGGGATCCTCCTTATACACTGATCATCCTTTGCCACCTCTCTTTTCCAAAGTATCTCTCACTTAGGCATACACACACACACACACACAAACACTGTTCTTTTTTCATATTATTTTGCTTTCACTCACAGACACAGAGAAACAAAGACACAAAGACCACACTTTCCCAGGCAAATAGTATTAAAGCTGCATTTACATTTGTATGTATTAGTTCTTAATCTAATAGCTTTTTGGATGTTCTGAGGAAGTGTCTGTTTCCGTTAGTAGTAAGAAGAGCTGAGGCAGTCATGCTGAAAGACTAACCTTTCTTGGGACTAAAATCTATTTGTGCTAAAAGCTTCTCAGAAACTTAAGGGTAAACATGAATGCAGCATACCAGTATGGCAGTACGTCATAGTCCATGTTTGGTCTTGATTTATTTTGTGGCTGAACTAAATCAAAGGGGAATAAATAGCCACATTTCTACATATAGACTTGATGGACTGCCCTGCGTCTGTTTTTCTTCCAAAGACAAGTCAGACGTTAGTCAAATGTATGTTGCTGGGGGTATCATCAGAGAGCCATGTGTGTGTGTGACACATATTCATGTTTGTGTCTTCCATTATTCTCAATGAGACATTCCAAATACTTCCTGGCATTACTAAGGATAGCAATACTGCTAGAGATGATGAAACTAAGGATATTTATATTTTTCCTGTTTCTTTTGAATCGTTTGAGTCTGCAATCAGTGTTGTTTTAGGAAACAGTTGCGGCAATAGTTGGGCAGGATCTACACAATTCTTGGTCTCTTTATCAGTTGTCGTAACACATAACTGCTACCTGAGAAAAATGAGGGCAGAAGTTTGGTAACTATGGAAACAGAAACTTTGATCTACAAGACGAGCATTTAAGTCTCTTCGCTCGAGCTGGCGCCTTGCTAAACAACTTCACTCGAGCTATTTTTGGCTTTAGGAGTACATGAGAATAAAGATAGCACTCTGGAGGCTTTTCTCATTGTATTCATTTTAATTAATGATGAGGCTCACACGCTCTCACACAGATGACAACAAAGATTATTCCTGAGGAACAACAGAACATAAATAGTGACGGAACTACTTTTTTAGACCCTTGTTTCTTGCTGATGAAATGAATGTAAATATAGATCCTTGCAATGCACATTTATATCGAACACTGGTTGGTTATATCTTAATGGAAGAATGTGCCCGTTTCAGCTCAAAATAAACGGTTGTAATCAATTCCTAAACCAATGAAGATGTTACCATAGAAACCACACAGTAAAAAAGTAATGCATTCTTTTACACTGCATATAAAAAAATCTGTTTTACAAACATTATAGTACAATTTTCACCAAACGTCATTGGGACATGATATAGGTCGTATATAAGTCGTATTGTTTACACTTTGTTGAATAAAATACACCATAAAATAAATTATAGAGTAAAAGCATAAAAATTTTAAGTAAGAATAATGCACTTCTTGATTCCAATGTTACATCAGAGGTGGATTCATACGGTCATCCCAGATGCCCACCCCTTTTTAACCTTTTAAATGGCTGCTCCCCCTGTCAGATCTGCACCCCTGACTTGGTGGTGTTCCTGGCCTGCGCCAACCACCGTTTGAAGGAGCGTCTGGAGAAGAGAGCTGAACAGCAGGGCCGCCCAGATGACAACCCCAAGGCCACGGAGCGCCGTCTGACCAACTTTAAACAGAACACCATCCCCCTGGTCAAATACTTCCAGGAAAGAGGCCTCATCGTTACAGTAAGTCCTTCACAACGCAGAACATGTGCAACAGTGTGTGTGTGTGCGTGTGAGAGATTGTATTCATATATGCGAGTGTGGAGTGGTGTAAGTAAATGGTAAATGGACTGCATTTATATAGCGCTTTTCAACCGGAATGGAACCAAAGCGCTTTACAATGTTGCTTTCACCCATTCACTCACACACTCACACACCGATGATGGCGGAGCTGCCATGCAAGGCGCGTCACGTCTCTACATCGGGAGCACCTCAGGGTTCAGTGTCTTGCTCAAGGACACTTCGACACATGGACAGGAGGAGCTGGGGATCGAATCGCCAACCCTAGGATCAGTGGACGACCCACTCTACCTCCTAAGCCACAGCCTCCCCCCAGTGACCCAGTGTTTCTCCACAACCCAAGAATCGCTTCACGAGACCAGGAGAAGGGACGGCACAGTTCTTTAGTCTCTGCTCCAAGTTGATCTCCTCATCGACTTCGCAGGGCCAATGCCTGGCTGCTGATTTGAATGGAGGCGAGGGTGTTAATTTGACGCCATCGGGCGCCGCGCTGCGCTGCCGGTCTGTGGTCGGATCCAGAGGCGTCAGTCTACTCTCTGTACGTGTGACAGGGGTGCTAATGGAGCCGCCTCTCACTTTCCAACCCAGCGGACGGCTAAGCGGGAACAGCTTGCCCATTCACCCGGCGGGCGACCTATCGATTCCCCTCCATCTATACCTCAATGGTCTCATGGTCAGCGGTGTCCACGGCAAGTGTGGACAAACGGCTAGTGTGGACAAACAATGCAGGAACGGGCGATTAACTTGGGGGGCGTACATTTCAATGTTTTTCCAAGCTAATTTAAAAGGTGTACTATCACACAGGGCCCCTAAGTTTACTTCCATGCCTCTTTACAAGCTGATTGCCTGGGACTTCCTCCCTTGCCTGTCATTGCGCGGTGTCTGATGGTTGGGGAGAGAGCTTGCAGCCGCCAAATTAAATTGGCTGCTAAATAAACAACAAGTGTTCACACAAGGAGGCACACAAGCGTGGGCGTTTCAGATCCAACCTTATGGCAGCTGCAAAAAAGAAAAAAGAAGTGAATTCCCTATTTCATTCCCTCTCGGTGTGCAGATGCTGCTCTCAGTTTGTCTTTGTACTTGCTTCAATCTCTCTCTCTCTCTCTCTCTCTCTCTCTCTCTCTCCTTCTGTCTCTCTGTGGCATCTTCATTCGACCTTGAAGACAATTCTGTAACCCCCTCTGTACGCCTGAGTTCATAAGCATGTGCATTGGAATGCATGCCTCCTTCTGAGGGTATTCAATGAGCATTACACAGGGGTATTGCTCTTTACCGGTGTTATGCGCGGCTATTGTCAGGTTGGGTCACCTCTGAAGAGGCAGTGAGATGACCGAGACAGGCTGGGGAGAGAGAGGATAGATTTCCCCTCAATGCTCAGCCGGTCCTCAAGCGTTCCCTCTGGTCGGCGGTGTCATAGGTTTACCCAGTCTGTGAAGTCAGAAATGGCTAAGTGTGCTGGACTGTTTTGGACTAGCTGTTCTCACACGTGTGAAGCATACCTGGCCTTTTCTAACAATGCATGATAGTCTAAATAGATTTTCAGGTGTATGTGGATTTGAGATTTTCTTTTTTTTTTTTACTTTGCTTTGATTTATGGTTAAATTAACATTCAAAGTTATGTGTAAAAAAAATATGTTTAAGATATGATAATAAGGTGGTTATTACAATAACAACAGAATCCTGACGATTATTATATTATTATATAATAATACAAGATAACATAATGTACAATGACTTGTTAAAAATCTCATGAAAGGGTTTAGGTCATGCATGCTTTTAGAGGTGCTGTCAGTCAAAATTGCATTAGTGTTTTTTTTTTTCACCTTTCCAATGCTTGTTTGTCACGTCACCCACTCATACATCCATTTCGAAGGCCTCTCAGACCGCTAGAGAGCAGGGACACTTGTATTCATCAGATGGGTTTACCTCCGTCACTGTGGTGCTCTCATTGTACAAGAGCTCCATCACGGTGAAAGTAAAGCGTCAGCGTGGAGCGGCGCTTGATTCGCCTCAGCAGCTCCTTCCTCACTTCACAGATGGGCGGTTTGTTTTTGACATGTTTATTTAGCCCTCAACCTCAACAGCATAGCCCTAGACATTGTGGTGAGAGGTAGTCGGTCAGCTCCCACTGTTGCAGCTAAAAAGGGTTGTTGGCTCAATGGATCTGTAGGCAGGAAAAGGCAAATAAAAATTGCCATAGTTTGTGGTACCTCAGCTGATACAATGAACAGGGTCCTGACAGCAACCAAGAAATCAGATTTTATATGGAAACTTTCTGCATTGTGAACCACTTATCTCTACAGCATGGAGGATTAACTCTAAGCCTTTGGCAATACGTCATACTTCACAGTGCCCAGCTGCACGACACTTTTCCTGCTGCCCTGATGACGTACGGTAAAACTGATTAATTCCCCCAAGGTTTTCCAAGTTATTCACACACATGACAGCGTTATTATGGATCCTACTGCTTTTCATGATAAGACCCACCTCTCAAGTGCTAGGATTGGCCAGGAGCCCAGGATCACGCGCGTGTTGATTGACAGGCCGCAAAGCTTTTCACACTTTTCATAGGTTTGCTTCAGTTTTCCCCAACAACAGTAAGGTTAAGGTAAGGAATAAGAGTAGGAATAGGCATGAAAGGCAATTAAGTTAAGGTTAGGGATAAGATGAGGGGTATAAAATAATGAAAACGCGCAAACATGGGCGTCTGGCCAATCCTAGTCCTTGAGGGTGTGTTTCACTGCAACCAGTGGGATCCATAATCACGCCACATGACAAGTCTACTGGCTGATTGCATTCCTGTGCACATTCATCGTCACTTCCTTTGTAGTCATTTCAGACAGGTACATTTTTCAGAAGAAATCTCCATTTGCTTTGGACCTGCATATCCCACCAGTTGTCACAATGGCAATACAATAGCTCACACCTTAAAAGAAGGATAATTGTTTCAAATATCCATTATTTCTGCAAGAAAATGAAGGCAACGGCTGGATGCTAATGTTGGCAATCACGTATGCTTTGATGTATTTCCCTCTTTGAAAGGGATCGCTCCACACCCATGGTGTGTTTGTGTGTGTGTATACATTTGTGCGTGTTTTCATGCGCGTATGTGTAGGTTTCTGTGTGGGTGCATATGTGTTTCATACATTTTTGTCAACACCTTTACCTCCTTAAAAGGTTTGCAAGAAATATCAATTGAAATGTAAATCAAAGAAGTAAAATCCATAGAAAGTCGTAGAATTCCATTACAATTTTAAGGAGTTTCACATTTTTAAATTAGAAATGGCGATGAAAGTTAAAGCCTTTTTACCTTGCGTAAGGGAATATCGGCTTGGGAAACCTCAACTGATAAAACAAAGAAGTGCAGATACAACAAACACGTTCAAAACATCTTAAAATCAACTCTACAAAGCACAAAATATATTCACACATCAAACACACACACACACACACTCACACACACACAGAAAGCAGCACCCAAAAGCTGTCAGTGGAGTTAGAGATAATTGTTTGTTGCCATGGCGTTTGAAGTTGTCATGTCATTCTTGGAGCGTGGATTTTTCCAAAGCATTATCTTGTCCACAGTGGGCTTCATGTGACACGGAAGGAAGATCCACGTAATCCCATAAGCACAAAGGCATAAACCTGTCTGTTTCTTAACTCCAGGGTGGCTGTTACGCATTGCAGGTTTTTCTTGGTTTACGAATGGACTAGATAAACTACACCAAGGGTTGTGTTTTAGCTGTCTCCACTTATAGTGTGCATCTTGAAATATCTTGATCTGTCTTCCGCCCTGAGTGAAAGAAGGTTTGATACCTGTCGCACAAGAAGTGGATCAGCAATTATTTAATGACATCACGTTTTTCCCTATAAAAGGAGGCCCTTGAAGAAGTCGCTTTTACAAAGGTGCTCAGGGATGCCCTCTTGTTGAATAAATGGATTAGTTCAGCCTAAATATAAGACGATTCGTAGAAGCGTAGGGCTGTTATGATTTGAAAAATAATTGCAACTATATGAATAAGAGTAAGATAAGGAATATGCAGATTTCAAGTACCCAAATAAAACTAAAATAACCCCTCCGATGAGACAACAGGTAGACAATGAGGCTACTGGCGACACCCGCACACCAGGCAGCAAAACCCTTTTTAGGCCGTCGTCATAGAAACCACCGATGGAGGTGGTAGGCGTGGGGGCGGTACTGTACAGCTTGCCTCCCCCAGCAGTTGTTTCTTCAAAGATGGTAACCCCCTGCCAAGTCCCGCACACAAAGATGGGCCACTGAGCGAGAGCGAGAGTGGTAACTGTCTGCCCACCTAACACAACACACTGGGACTGTGTCCAAGTCTATGGAGCTGTGTTCTTACAGCAGTGGAGTTTACCTTAGGATAGATCAAATGGGTTTGCTGGATTACAGGGGATGTCAGGTGTTTTAAATCTAAACTCCCACAGGCAGGCTTTTATACAACAAAGTGGGAGTTTGATTTAAAACACCTGTCATCCTCTGTAATCCTTCTTTTTTTACAGTAAAGATACTTTTCAGAAACGTGACTTACAGACACTTGGAAAAAGAAGAAAGTCAAAGAGCTTATTTGAAATGCAATAACAAATGTGATTCAACTGCTGTAGTGTTATACACCCACGTCTGTTAAACCATGGGATACTTTGTTTACGTTTAGTCTAAACGAAGTGCTGTATGCCAGTTATTTCATTATCATTTAGACCTAAAAATAATACAAGTTTTGAAATCAGGAGGTGTGATACATTTCTCCCTCGTTTTCAGCTGGACGCAGACAGAGAGGAGGAGGAGGTCTTCTGTGACATCAGCATGACACTGGACAACAAGCTGTTCCCCACCAAAGAGCCTGTGGCTGGTAAGAGTTGTGTTCTGTTTTTCAATTAAGTAACACTTCTAGGAAAGTTACGCCAACACCTTTTTTCCCCCCTCTCTCAAGTGTT
This sequence comes from Galaxias brevipinnis, assembly GCA_036023535.2. NCBI lineage: Eukaryota > Metazoa > Chordata > Actinopteri > Galaxiiformes > Galaxiidae > Galaxias > Galaxias brevipinnis. The sequence continues at coordinate 19,597 of JAVQIZ010187802.1, forward strand.
CGGTTTCACAGTATTTTGCACACTGTACACTGAACAGCTTTTTCACACTGTAAACAAATCTTTTTATGGTAAAGTTCGATTTCAGAAAAAAATTTAATAAAACTAACTGATCGGTTACGGTTATGAGGGGTGAGATTAGTAAACGAAAGAGCGTTCTTACACAGGTTCAGTGAGGAAACATAATAGGCTTTACTGTAATTCGTCAATGCCCTGATACAGCATAGATTCAATAATAGAACAAAGGGAAACCAAATAGCCAGGCTTTCATAGGAAACAAAACCAGCAGGTGATTAGGGGCTTCAGCTGTCAGCTCAGCTGGGCCCTGGTGGCCATTGCATTGGACCCTTTACGCCCACGTCAAAACCAGCTTATACTTACATAGCCCCCTTTTTGAAAAAGATTAAAAGAACACCAGCTGTAACTATACGTTTTAGAACATTTAAAGGCCACATAAAGCCATACATTATTTAATAATGACTTGCTACTTGAGTTGGGATTACATTTTTAATACAGTAGTGCAAGCAGAAACCAGACTTTCAGTGAACGATTAGGAGAAGATCTGTCAGACAGAAAAATGACTGCTGACGCACAGTTTGGATTAGATAAATCATGGTTATGGAATTCCTGTCAGGACATTTAATTGTGCAGCATTCAATTTGTTTTTCAAGGACATAATAGACCCCCATATACTCCATTTAATCACGAAAAAAGGGATGCCTGCTAAAATACACTGAGGTACGGTGATTAATCACTCACATACCTTAGCTCACATATTAACTCGATTTTACTTGTTACTTGCTATGTACCTTCCTCCACTGTTATAAGGGCATCAAGAAAAACCGGAATGGAGATAAGCTTACGACATCTATTCAAGTTGTTATAGCAACTATCAGCATGTTGTTCAAAAACAAATCAGCAATAAGGGACAAAATCTGTCTGCGGGAAACCGTAATCAGCCCAGGACTGTTTGGTATGCCGCATGCTGGCCACAACCATTACAGGACGGCGCTGTGTGATTTATGAAAGGTCTGCCAATCGTTAGATGGATAACCTGGTGGTTCTTCATAAGCCGGAACCGCGGCAATTAAGTATCCTTACTTCTTTCTTTTTCATGAAAATGTTTTTCTTGATTTACGTTACAACTGGTGACTCCTTTATCAAGGATAAGAGAAATACACGTAAAAAAAAATTTAAGCGTTCCTATTTGTACCCTTGGGACCAAATAGAGTGTCCTGTTCACTAGTAAAGGACATGCACCCAGGTGTCCCGTATGAGCTTCAACACTATGGACTTGACCTTACACCCTCTTTTTTTAATTTAAATCTCAAAGGTATACAACACCCAGTCCCTCATCCACCACTGAATGGCAAGAAAGGTCACGCCTAAAATAGAAGGACAGAGATATGAGTAAGAAAGGAGTACAGACAGAGGCGTGGTGAAAAGGACAGAAATCAGGGGGGGTTAAAGAAATCGCTATCTTGACCCCATGTGAGGACAAGGGTGTTCTGTCGACACCACCCAGTGTGGTTTTCTTTTTCCCCCCACCCCCCCTGGTAGCAGCACATCCTTCAGTACCCAACGAGCCAGGGGTGGAATCTGCGTTGGAGGCTAGTCCCCTGTGCTGTGCTGGACTGTCACTGTGCATATTACTGTGTTGGGAAGGGCAGAGCAGCGGTGTGACGCGGTTGTTGGCCTCGCCAGCACGACGCAGAGAGTCCCTGTGACCCCTTATACCACCATCATACCTCTGCAGAGGAATCTACTTTGACATACTGCTGAATCAGAGCGCATCCACGGCAGATTCACATCAGAGGACGAGGAGGCAGGCATTGTTTTGGCTCTGCTTCTATCGTGAACTGTTAAGCCAAGCAGACATAAGAGCAGACATAGAATGATATAAATGTTTTTTCTTGATGTTTACAAATCTGGCAGGGTTTATTTGATATGATCACCCTGCTCTCCAGATTTGTGTTTTATTTGGATAAATACATAGCAAATATTCCAAAATGGTTTCCAACCTTATTCTCAGACTGAGAGCCAGCACATGCAGAGACAGACACGGCGCCACAGGGGCATATTACTCACGGCCCACTTCTACTGAGGAGGATGTTACATGTTCACGCAACGCATTTCACATAATTTTGGTCTCTCTTTTTTTGGTGCCTTGTTAAGCTCTGCTTCTGGTTCTTTGTCTGCATTTTGAGACAGAATCATCTTTGTTCAAATTTCTGAAATGCCTGTGAGTAACAAGCAGGAAAAAAGATCTTCAAGACAAAAGAGCACGTATCCTATTGTCAAACATAAAGGTTAATCAATTGCCCATAAATGGAACCCAGATCATTCTGGGGAAAAATAAAGTTTTTCAATGATTCATAGTCTAATGTGTCAGGTTCAGGAATAAGATCCAAACGCAGACCAAACTAAGATAACTCAAAAGACTAGACCCACAAAAGAAGTACATTCTGGAAACGAGAACGCTTTCGAGAAACAAGGCTTGAGTTTACTCAAGTAACTTAGAAATGGTACAACAGATAGTGGCAATGTCAGACAGAGCGTAGAACTACGGCAGGGGCTTAAAATAGGAACAAATGAATACAAGGGAGCCAACAGAAAGAAGGGAACACAGGTGAAAATAATGCATCTTAGTAATGAAGCATGAAAAGCAGCCTTTCCCAGGACCTGTCCAAGGGGCTGAAAAAACCTCAGGAGCCCTTGGCAAATTGTTTTCAATTTGGCGGATATTTCAACTACACATTCAGTTTTATTCTATTAAAAGGTTTGTTTTTAGGATTAATAAACCAATCTAGATATGAGTCACAATGCACAAGCGAAAGCAGCTTTGCTTTGCCAAACAAGCCATTTGATGTGAATCACCAGATTCTCCTTTGACCCCGGCTTATCCCACTTTGTTTGCAATATAATGAATGTTGTGGGTCTCTTTCTTTGCAGGTCCCAGTGAACTGGATCTCAGTTTGTTGGGAGAGACCAGCAGCTTGGCAGACATCTCCTATAAGTATGAGGAGCAGGTAAGCCTCGCTGTGACATCCTCCCTTCACTCTGGCCAGCACTGTCCTGCTTTCCGGTGTCGGCTCCATCCAGCCAATTGCCTCTCTGATATGTGGTTTTCCGCTCACAATAACCTAATCATATCAATTCCCATTAGAATTGGACCACAGTGGGTTTTTCTTTAAAGCCTGTAGCCATTACAGATGCTCAAATGTTACATTGGCATTTCAATCATCAACATAGCGAGGCAAAAAAAAACAAAAAAAAAAAACGTCTCTCGTTTCTTTCACCTCGCTTGGCCCCCCCTCTTTGTAGTCATATGCAAAATGGCTGTCAGAAAATCAATTTGAATCTTCAAATGACATTTTGAAAAAAATAAAAACTGGGTAGATAGAGCTCGCAGCCGTTTCTGAGACTAGATGAATCCATGTGACATATTTAAAAAGAATTAGGGGGCAGACACTGTGTCATTTTGTTGCTCATGGAAGATGAACGAAGGGGAGGAGGGGGGGGGTTCAACTGTGATTGTTAGGGAAGAGTGCAGACTGGTGCTTTATTCATCCTCTGTACCCCACACCTCTTAAGGCTTCTCGTTAAGTGTATGAGGCCACGACCGCTTGTATTTATCCTCTGCATTTTCCTCTCTTACTACTACTTCAAGCTTTTCAGGACTGAGTTTGGTTTGGGTTTAGGTCACATCCAGCGTAAGCCTCGGTAAATGAAAAGATAGGAATATCTTTTATGCCAAGTTAAAGCGGATGACACACTCACTCGCACAGCACTTCCATATGCGGATCCCTAATGTAACCCTCTAGGCATCCTTCCTTCGTCATCGCTCTTCCTTCATCTACTCTCTCCATATTTGCTTTCCGCATCCCTTCTTCCTATGATCTATCTTTCACAGAATCTGTCTCGATGACAGCCCATTTCTGATGCTGAAGTTGTCCTCTGTCTTTAGAAACTGAAAGAGCAAGGCCGAGCCTCTTACTTTTATTCTGGATAAATACACTGAGATTGAAGGATGAATCATTTACATTCCCAAGGTGCTCCTGTGAAATTGTTGTTCATTTCAGTCTTGTTCACATTGACCAAGACCATGTTGGTCGCTGCTATTCTATGTACGAAATCCATTCTGTGAATCAGATGAGACTGAGTGTGTGTGTGTGTGTGTGTGTGTGTGTGTGTTTGGGAGAGTGTGACTGTGTATGCGTGTCTTGCCCCCCCCCTATCTGCAAGCTTATCATTGATTAATATCAATTTGTGTGTGCTTGTAATAAGTGATGCATGGGAAGGGCATCCCTCCAGACCAGACCATTGTGTGTAATTTAGAACTCCCCTCCTGTCCTGTTTCGACTGCACATCGGCTCTTAAATGTGACGTTGCATCTACCTGGTGCTTCTACATGACATACTGAGTAATTGTTTGTAGTTGGTTTGCAATGTTTCTGTTTTGTATCCTGGTGTTTAATGTAGCACTTGCTTAGCTCTTATCTAGGTGGTTAGGTCAGGGATGCACTTATTTGATCTGACTTTTGTTTACCTTCTCTTGTTGTAGGGACTATTGTTTGTAAGTCACTCTGGATAAAAGCGTCTGCTAAATGAATGTAATGTAATGTAATGGAAAGTTGGAGAAAGCAGGTGGAGACTGTTAAAGAACTGGTGGTTTATACCTGTTTGAAGCAGTCTATTACACAAAGGCAGGTCACATAAATTAATCACAAAATAGGTGTCATGAGCCTTATATTTAGTTATATGATTCAATAACAAGCACTGGCACAATGAAGAAAACACCGCAGAGTAGTTGTTACGATATGAAACAAAATGTATGCTAATAAAATACATTTGAACCAGGCCAGCCACAATGCCTTGGCTTTCGTCGACGCTCTTGTCTGTCATTTGTGTCACAAAGCTTGATTGGCGTATGACACGAGGAACCACTCGCGTGAAAATTTAGAGTGAGCTGAACGACGGTAGTAACTGAATGTTGCTCCGGCGCTTTAGTACTGAGAGGAAGTGACAGAAGCCTTGTCCCTCGACTCTTCTCCACCGCGTCTCAATGAGGCCTTGGGCCGGGCTAATGAGACAGAGACCGATCCCTTAGCGTGCTGCTCAGACGGAGACATCGGGCATCTTAATCCTGTGATTGTTATTAGAAAAGAAGAAAGAAAGGGGGGGGAAAAAACGATTTTCTCTTAAAAAAGAGATTTGCTACTGAACTGCTGACTCTCTGGCTGTTCTTCTCGTTCTCTTACTATTCTTTCTTATGTTTCACTCTTTCAAGTCATACTTATTTTCTTTTATATCAGGGCCAAAAAGGTCAATTTTAGTTGGGCACATAATTACAGTGAGGTTTTTGTAATGGGAATAAAAACTATACCAACACTACTGCACAACATCTAACACTCGAACTTTGCATTTGTGCCAAGAAGTAAATGTATTCACTCAATCGTGCTGTGTGTCATTGTCTATCGATAGATGTGTTGGTATGGAAAAGAAGAGATGTATCCCTAAAATGCTCGCCTACATGAGAGGAATAAATCAGATTTGCATGCCAAATATAATAGTGATTCAAAGCAATTTCCCTTTTATTAGTGCTTTGAGAATATTAGTTTTGGTTTGAAATGAAAAATATTTTCATCAATGTATCAACCCAGGTGTCCATAATGAATAACGAGGAGATGCTGGTCTTTGGAGAGAGATTGGGGGTCTGGCATAAATGATGCATTGTATTTTCGGTCGCCGGTGCTTGTGTGTGTTTGTGTATGTGATAAGGCATGTATAAATTGGGAAACTACTCTGTGTGATAGCATCGCATCACGTCGCGTAGAGGTTATTTTATTCTACACACGTGTGTAGACATTTGCATGTGCCTACTCCATACTGTGTTGGTACTCTGTTGCTCTTTTTAGACATCTCTCTCTCTCTTTGACTCACTAGACCGGCTGGTGTGCCCACATGCCAGGCTGCCTCATAACTAGCACCCTAGCCAGTGCCACCACTCCCCCACAATGACCACACATTGGGCTCCACTGAATCTCCAGTTGGGTTCCACTTTGAAGCTATACTGCACTCGACTAGAAATCTTTGAGAAAGTGGACTGTCTTGCTTCAATGCCGTTCTAAAAGCCTCTCCTCAGTTCCTCTTTCTCTCAAAACTATTCTATAACAGAATGTCCCTTTGAGAGACGTATTTTCTTTAAATCCTCCTTTGATATAAAAAGGGAATGTACTCTACTTTGTCCTGAGCTGAGTTTGGCAGTTTGAGGAAAAATAAATATCTGCGTCAGTCTCAGCAGGACTGGCACGACAACACCCAAATTCCCTCCAAGGAGCTCAATTATAATGCTGTCAGCCTATTACCTGCCTCTGTCTAAACCGTTCAATTGGAGGGGCAGACAGGTGCTATGCTTAACTGCGGGGGGATCGCCGTGAATTGAACTCAGAGTCAGTGACTTGTTGCTAAGTCAGGCGAACCGACGAATCTGTCAATCAGGGGTGTTTTGTTTTTTACCATTACTGTCAATCATGTGAGCCTCCCTACCGTTGCAGTTGTTTGAGTCCTCATGTCTTAGTGAAGTCACATTTTCCCAGTTCCAACAGTCAACAAAGACCAAAGCCTGTGAACCTTTTAATTTTTTTTCCTATTTCAAACATCAATCTTCAAGAATCCGTCTTTCAAAACAAATCTACTGTCACCCAAAAAATTCCTTTTGTGTGCACAAAGGGCTTGAGGTCTATTTCCCGATGTATTATATGGAGTTCTAAATGTCAACCAGAAGAGTAGGTGTAAAATATTATCAAATGATCCGTATGTTATTTACTGCATATTTTGTAGCGAACCTCTTCAAAAAGACCCCTGGAGTCTTTTTTGTCTGTTGTCCTCTGTCTTTCTACGTTGAGGTGATCGCTCTGAGGAGAGGTACAGGCTTAGGGAGGGAAGCCTGTCATAGAGTCCTCTCCACGGCACTATCTCTTGTCCGATTGCAAAGAGACTGGGAGACTGGGGTTTAACTGAGGACCGAGTTTGTACTTCTCACAATCTCTCTCTCTCTCTCTCTCTCCCCCCCATCACTCTCACTGTTTTTCCCTTTCTCGCCCTCTCTGTCTTGCTCTTTTCTGTCCCTCTTTGCTTTTTCAAAGGAGGACGAGGAAGTGGAGGAGGAGATGGGGTACACTGAAGGGAGCGCAGAAAGTCAGTATTGATTTCCAATGTTTTGTCCTCGCTTGTGTATGTTTGTGCATGTTTGTGTACTTTTGTGTCCAAATAAACCCACCATTGTACACAAACGAGCGCCAGATGCAGCACAGAGAATTTACTTAAATAAAAAAAGGAACAAACAATGGTGGTGGAAACATTCTTTTTCTTCTGTGGTGTTGGGCGATGAGGAACCTGAGGCAGGAAGAAGGGTACGTGACGTCAGCAATGAAACCCTCCACGGCAGCCATTCTGCAAATGTCACAGGTGTCATTTTGTTTTAGGCTGACACCGGTGACGACGGCTGCGTGCGTTTTATCAGTCGGCCTGTCTCACAGGCAAGGTGCTCTGTCTGTTGGCCCTTATCAAGCCAACTAGCGGCCGCCAGCTAACCACAACCCTATCATAACCAGGGAGTCAGCTAATCTACGCTTTTTAGTAGTGGTTTCTGAAAAATAAACTGCAGACAGACAGCAGACAGATATCCAGCGTTAAGTACATGCATGGGATGAGGAAACGTTCTGTGAAAACGAGGAGCCGTGTCATGTATGTCAGGTATTGAATAATTTTGAAGCCACTGTGTTCATGCGTCCCCTCTGCTTCTTCTGCTTCTGACTCACAGGTTATTGTGTAGAGCGAAAGAAACCAAAGGTCATCTTCATGATGGGTATGTACACACACGCACACGCACACACACACACGCACGCACACACACACACACACACACACTCACACTGTGAGTTCTCTGGAAGCGCCCGTCTCATTAAAATGTGCATACAGTATTCAAACAAAACAATATTACTCTTTAACTCTCACATACCTACACACTGGGCCGCTTGGAAACACACACAGTGTCTCACAGTCACATTTTCATAAGCAAGCAGCCCACAGATGGGAACGCGAGCGAGCCCAGTTAATTGTGCCAGCGGCTACCGCTTTCTCTGCTCTCCTCTCTCTTCTCTGAGGTTTGACGGCCATTATACTAACTTTAAATGATATTGAGACTGTGGCTCTGAAACACACTCCAGGGACATCTCAAAGAGAACTGTCTGGCTTTTGTCTCCTCACTGTCTGTACATGTTTATCGATTAAATAGAAGAAGATAGTATTTGCATTGGCCACGGGGCCCCCAGTATTTACCTCATCACTCTCATCGTTGGTTACTTCTGGAGAAAAGTCCAAAGGCACAAAAATCATTAGAGGGTGTTGGGGGGACTCACACGTGCAACTCAACAACCCAGGGGGAGCTTTGCAGCAATGGAAGAGCACCCAGATGGCATTTAATGGTGGACCACATGATAATATCTCTTTCAGAGTACTTCACAGCAGGATTCAGTGTGTGCGTGTGTGTCTGACCTTCCGCTTACCTTATTGATATTTCCAAAGGCAGTCGTGTTATAGGAGAATAATGAACCTTCAGTGTCACACATGAAAACGATCCTCAGTCCTCCTTCTTTGTTGCTCTTGATTAACCTCTATCTCAGAACAACACAGAGCCATATCACTAACCCAGCAACAACATCTTTGTTCCGGAAAGAGCAGGTAAATTGGAACAAATGTGAACTGCATACGCAATGACCGAACCCACCCGCACACAACATGCCTGTGCGGAGCTAATTAGAGTAAACGCATTTGGCTATGAGGTAGATATCAGCGGCCACACGACAGTGCAGCCCTGTTCACAGCTTAAGGTAGTCGAGGTGTTGTTATACCTTTGTCGAGTACAAGTAATGCTGTGAGCCATTTCCAAACCAAACAAGGATTTTGGAGTGGGCTCCATCAGCTGTACTCTCACACTCCCACGAGCAGCAGTATCACGCAGCGTCCCCTTTCTCACACAATAAAAAAAAAAAAGAGAGAAAATGTTATGTCCTTTTTTCGAAACTCCGAGCCAGTATATCTCGATCTGTCTTGACTTCTTCCCGGTGTGAGTTATCACAGCCGGGGATGCGTCTCAGTAGCCAGCCCGCCCTGCTGCTGCCGCTTAAACAACAACAATGACCTGCTGTTCGGCCTGTCTCTATTTAGGGACGTCTTACCTGGAGTCACCCTAAGCCGACCTGACTGCCTACGCCTTCGGAAATGCAGATGAGAGCGGATGTTGGGTGTCGGAAGGGGACGCGAGAGAGAACTGCAGAGAGAGAGCGAGAGAGGGGGGGGGGGGGTGTTATGGGGGCGTTAAAAGCCTTGCTATCTGCGCCATCGACTCTGTTCTTGTGTCTGTCTTTTCTCTCTCTGTGTCGTTCCCACTTAACTCTTGGGTGTGCAGTTTCTCTTGGGTTATCTCTTCACCACCCCCCCCACCCCTCGCTAGCTTTCCATTACCCGTGGTGTCCCTCTCTCGCCACTCCCTTTCCTGGTCTATCTCCACCTCCCTCTAGCTCTATCTCCGTCTGATCCTTCTCTCTCGCGCTCTCTAATTCTGACCATCTGTCACCTTGGATCCCGACAAGGACATGCCCATGTGGGGTACACACGCCGTGGTTTGGCGTGTGCGGGCCTCTCGGAGAACCACCTCCAAGCAGAGACCGTGTGATGTGTCCCGTCGAACCATCCGCTCTCCACGTCCCATGCCCCGCCTTTCCTCAAGGGCAGCGTTCCTTCACTGTCTTTAATATGTCCCCATAAGAGCTTCATTTGTATGGATCCCAAGGTATAAAGCTTATATATAAGATATAAAGACGTCCACAGTTAGTGTGCGGCATGTAAACTAATTTAACCCGACAGCTAGCATATCTGGGTGGAGTGATGCTAGCATTCATGGTCTTGGTATTTTGTCACACACACACACACACACACACACACACACACACATATATGCACTCACAAATACACCATTTGATCAACTGAATCTATACAGGGTACATACAAACCGAACCTATTCTTGATTTGAGTGATTTCAGCAATTAATTGTGCACATTGGTGGGATTTTCAGCTCTTCCTTGTTAGACGTTCACATTCCCAGCAAGACCCTTTTTCAGTTTTTTCAGAAGTCTGCCGTTGCCATATATCAACATGCCCAGAATATTCCTTGAGTGACTGAATCTTGAATGTGTACATTTTCAGTCCAAGCAGATTGCCTGCTGTACACGGCCATGCCCCATTGTGAAAGACAGAGGGAAATGCTTATCAGAGCATTTGATTTGGCGCCTGGCCCCAGCCTGCTCCCGAAAGAGGCTATTACTGACAACGTAACCGTCACTCAAGGAGAATACTGATGAAGGATGAATGATGGAAAATAACCTGCTTATGAGAATCAAGAGTTCCCCCTCTCATGGCTGTAATAACACAGAGCTCCCTGTAGCGAACAGAGGCCTAGTAATATAACCTAATAATCTCACAATAAAACCCCCCCTCAAACAGCAGCAGTTCACCGGTACTCAAATAGGGTAAATGGACTAACTGCGCCAATGTGAGGCCATGGGTTGACTGGTATATAACAGATAAATTGAAAAACGTTTCAGCTTGAGGTAGTGCCTGGGAAGCCGACACTAACATTTGATCAATCGGTTGCCAGAGCTACAGGAAATATACTGGAGAACATAAAAGCCAAATACTCCCACACCCGGACACAGTTGTCCTCACCCCCACCTCTACCGTTATTTCGCTACTCTGGCCTCCAACATCTTTATCCCTTCTCTCGGATTGAGCAGCTGTGGCCCTCTAGCAGCTTTTCTATTCCACTCTCCACGATTGCCTCTCTCCACGTTTTACTGTACAACTCTGTGTTTCACTGTTGTCAAAATTCTGGCAACTCTATGTGGATCCTGTTTTTTTGTTTAATGTATTTTTTCTGCTTTACTTACGTGTTGGATCTATGTGTGTGTGTGTGTGTGTGTGTGTGTGTGTTCTCAGGTGGTCCAGGTTCAGGGAAGGCCGTCCAGTGTGAGAGGATGGAGGAGAGGTTTGGTTTGCGTCGGGTCACCCCAGGGGACATGCTGTGTAACCAGCTGCAGGCCCATGGCGAGAGGGGGCGTTACCTACGGGACATCCTCGAGCGAGGGGAACAGTTACCGGAGGTCAGGCACACACACACACACACACACACATTTTGCAAAGTTTTTATGTTGCAATAGAAAATTTGATTGCAACATATAGTAAAATTAATATTATAAAGGAAAGACAAACCAATGAAATAGACATTTAAATACCAAATGTATTTAGGCAGCCTAGAACTCACTTCATACATGTAGAGCCAATGAACTGTATCTGTTAGAACTGACACTGCTGTCTAACAAAACTATAAAGCTGGATAGAAACTACTGAATCCTAAAGGAACTACAAAAATGGATTACTTTGAGGTACCAACACAATTTTAACACAGTCCAGAATATGCCTTCTTACTGATTACATTTTCAGAATATATATCTGAACTGCTGTGAGCACAGGATTTGGAAGGAGACTAGATATCATTAGCAAGCATTTATCAATATTGTATGTATTTTATTATGTTATCTAAACGTTGTTGAAGTGCTTTGAGATGAAAAGCGCTTTACAAATTAAATGTAGGCCTATCATTATTTATTATTACTTGATTCCCAGAAAGGACGTGAATTTCACACACAAAAAACATATATTCAGAGAACAGACATCTCACTCACAAAAACAGATCTATTATGCATCGTTCCATGGTTCGGTTGCCAGGGACACACAGCAGCGTCAGTAAATCCAAAGTGCAGCCAAGGTTCATTAATTGAAATGCCTTGTCCGCTTCACTGCCTATGACATTATACATCAAAACACTCCCCAGCTGTCACTCAGTCAGCATGTCTTCGCGGCCCGAATGTTCAGAAGGTTGAGGTTGTGTGCGGTTGTGAGTGTGTGCACCAGGGGTGGAGCAGCAACTTTAAAAGTGCGGGGGTCCTAGGGGTGGGGGGATGTGAGCATGAGATAAACTGCCTTTAATTATTCAGTCGTCTTAAAAGCCACGACATGTTCAATTACTAATGTTAGCTGACACATCACAAAACAACACCAAGTTACAACAGAAAATTCTACATTAGCCTACTAAGTGGTCAAATGGCCAATTTCATTTGGATTTGTTGTTATTCCCTAATAATTTTTCACAGTGAGAGAGTGACAGAATGCACACGCGTACTCCGTGCTTCAACTGTTTACTCTTCCCTCAAGTTCCCTGGCTTGGTGCGTTGGCCAAATGACTATGATTGGCTGGATGGCGGTTAAATTAATCTAACTTGACTAATTCATTTTCCTGTATGAGAACTCATTCTTTGAATTACTATTTAATGACTTTTATTTCCTTTTATCAATGACTATCTCAGGAAAAAGTGGGTGGGATGGAATCACGTTTCTGTGCGACACGCCTGGTGTGCACGCGTGTATACGCGCGTCACACACAGATGCATAAACAGTTCTGTCGACGTAAAAAAAAAACATGAATTTTTTTTAAATAATATATGAGTAATAGAGTTGTGCATTCACAGGCTGCCCGTGCTTGCACATACACTGAATTGAGCACACACACACACAAGTTGAATCGAATTTAAGAGTGCAGCATCTTTAATGCCTCCTCCACAGAGAAATGAGAACAGCTCCTGGTGAAGGAACTCAAAGGCTGGCATTGAAGACAGAGGCCAGTTCATTGTCCTAGTTCAAAGGCCAACTCTCAAAATTGCTGCTGAATTAATCGCATTGTTAGCAGTAGAGGGCTGGAGATTTTTTTTTTCTTCGATCGATTTGAGCCGAAAAACCCTGGTGTGCCTTGTTAAGTCCCTTTGTAAAAAATGCCAATCTGTCTTGTGTTCTTATTGGCTGTGTGTGTAAACGTGTGAGTGTGTGTGTGTGTGTGTGTGTGTGTGAGAGAGAGAAAGAAAGAGAGGACTCTCTCTCCCTCTCTTTCTCTCTCTCTCACACACACATACACACACACACACACACAGAGAGAGAGAGAGAGAGAGAGTTGGTGTGTGTACCAGGAGATAAATCCTCAGGCTTAGATTCAGCACACTCATCCAGGCTTATGGACAGTGGGCTGCACCAATGCAAGGCCACAGACAGGTCACCGAAAACCCCGCAAAAAGGAATGGACTTCATTGGAACAAGCTTCACGGGTTTATAAATATATGGCTCGCCATATGAGTGGGGAACTTGGAAAAGCGATCGAGTTTTGAACTTGATCAAATGTTACACTACTGTTGCCTAGGAAACGCAGCTGTGAGGCCCAGCATAAATATTCTCTCTGAACTGTATTCAGGGGCTGACTTTCCTGTCAATGTGTGCCCATTAGCTTATGTATTCTGTGTGTACTGTGAACACGATAAGGTGCTGTTTCTGACAAAAGCACACAAACAATCCTAAATCAAAATGAAGCAAGAACAAGACTTTTCAAGTTGAGGAGTTTTTGCCTTTGCCACTGAGTTATTGAGAGTTGCATAACTTTCTTTAAAGCATACATTTGAATAATATCCCACATTTATTGCTCACTTAGGATCCCCTTCATCTAGATTTAGATTTTGGTGAAAGATCTGACAATTCTATGTAAAAGAAAAGTGTGAAGGTGTGTTTGTATACACACACATACACACATTGCACCGATACCTCTGTGTGTGTCTTGCCCAGGACACCCTAGTGGAGCTTCTGTGTGAGGCGGTGGCGGCCGCGGCGCGACAGGGGAAGGGGCTCCTGGTCAGCGGCTTCCCCAGAGACCTCAGACAGGCTGTGGACTACGAGACCAAGGTCAGACTGCTGGACCTACACCGGGGAAAACTCAAAGAAAAGGTCGTTTTTGCTTGAGAGAGAGAGAGACAGAGAGAGAGAGAGAGCGAGAGAGAGAGAGAGAGACAGAGAGAGAGAGAGAGAGAGAGAGAGAGAGAGAGAGAGAGAGAGAGAGAGAGAAAGGGAGGGAGGGCATTTTGTGGACAGACAGAAAAAAAAATTTAATCTATTTGTCTGCTTAAAGTCAGAGGATGGAGGAAGGGACCGGAGCAGTATGAGAAGCAAAGGTCAGAGATGAGGGAGAGAGAAAGAGAGAAAGAGAGACTAATCGGAAATGGAAGATGAAGGGATGCTGGAGAGGAGGAAAAAACGGCAGAGGGACTTGATGCAAGAAGAGAAAGGATGACTGCTGTCATAGCAACAGGCATGACTTACTAACTAGGATAAAACAGTTACCAAAGATTGTGTTCTACCGCCAGTTCTTCATGTGTTACACTTTCACTCAAATGAACAAATAAGAAAAAGTAATCAAATCAAATCAAATCAATCAGTTCTGATGCATAAGTGGTTGATTGTGTGTGTGTGCTTCAGATGGAGGAGCCCAGTGCAGTGCTGCTGCTGGAATGTTCCGCTGACACCATGTCCCGCCGTCTGCAGTGTCGCAGACGTCCCTCCTCATTGGGCTTCCATCCCGACAGGGAGCGAGACAGGGACAGAGGCTGCACCCTGGAGCGCATACAGGAGGACTTCTACTCCCACAGCCAGCCTGTGGTGTCTCACTATGAATGCCGAGGGATCCTACATAAGGCAAGGGACCTAGTGTGCTTTTGTTGTTTTCGTGCATGGGTGTGTGTGTGTGTGTGTGAATGCCGTAACATAAGTATGTATCCGGTGAATATGTGTCACTCTATGTTGTCATTATCGTGTCAAACCTGGGTATTCAGCATACTAGCCTAGATATGCAAAATGAGTTTAAAGAATCTGACTTGTGTGCTCAATCTTCATTTTCTTCTGCATGTTCAGATTGATGGGGAGAAAACACCAGATGAGGTGTTTGCGCACATCTGCCAGGCCATGGATTCCTGTTAAGAGGTTCACGGACCTGGCGTGCCACTGATCCGACGATAGTCCAATAACAGACTTACAAGTTAATATAACTTCACCCTATAAGGCCCAAGAAGATCCTGTCAGACTCACCCACACAGCGTATATACAGTGCATTCACACACAGACAAATGCTCATGGAACTCACTTTCAAACGCATGTCCCATTCGATGTCTGAAAACACCCTCCCCCAACAGTCAATATCACTGGAAATATGCTTGTGACTCTGAAGATTACACCTGTATTGTCTCTTTCATATTGGTTTCAGTTTCTCACAGTACATTCTGCCAGCTGTCATACCTACAAAGGCAAACATTTGTACTGAGAATTAGTAGTGCCTGCTGCGAGTGAGAGCATGTCTTGGTGGTTGTACACTGTAACACTCGAAACGAAGTGCTTCGCATCTTTAAGATGTGGATGGAGGCTTCAGAGCGCTAATGTCAGATACTGAGTGTGTGTATGTGTGTTATGCTCTCACGCACATTACGCTTCTTTTTGTTGCTGTAGTAAGCATGCAATCAAGCTTACTGCCTCGTGTATTTACTCATAAACAAAAATGTAAGGGTATTGAATTTATATATGACTGTTTGCAAGCTTCTCGTATGGGACAACGTCACATCTAAGTGCTTGTGTAGTTGAATATGTAACACTCAATAAAGCCAGATAATTTGCTAAAGCAAGTTTCTTTGGAGTCTGATTTAATGTTCATCCAGGTTGTTAATTAAAAATCTATGAGGCAGCGCCCTCTTGTGGTGCAACATGCTTTTGCAAGTTCACCAGTTAATTAGATCCCACATGGCCCACAGTTTGAATAAGACAATAGTCAACCTCTAGGCAGTTTGTTACTGAAAGCAAATACATGCAATATCTAACGGGTCTTTATAGGGATGTTCTTAAACATGTAATACAATTCCATATGAACAGGTGTGTGTGTGTGTGTGAACCATGTAACACTAACTAGTTTTATTTGACCATACTAAAACACAACAGTTCAGCTCTGAGGAGGGAACACGCAAGTTAACAAAGAAGAATGCAGTAGTCACAGCGTGTAGAAAGACTATTTTCACATACTTTTATTTCCACAGTTCTCCTCTAGCATTGTTGTTGTTTTTTTTTTACATTATTATTTTTCTTACATAAGAACAGACTGTTATACACACATATTGAAGCAGGGCGTAGGGGGTGAAGGAGGGAGACAAAACAAAAAAACCCATACAAAATGATGTCTACTCAAGCACAAAAGAATCTATGTGTATAAAATAACGTGGGTTTGTTCCACTGTCGGGGGCAGCAACCACCCCCCTTTGATTCTCTTCTTTTTAAATAGATTAATAAAAATACAATCTTTGTATGGACCTTAAGCAGACTGCAAAATTAAAGAGGATCTAAAGGCGTGATAAGAGGGCAGAATTAATTAGAGTTAATGGGTGCCGCGGAGGAAAAAGGTTGCGGCCAGGTACGGCACAGGAATTCTCCAGGCCCAGAAATGGCACACATAAAGTACCACTGGCTACTTTTCACCATATATTTCAATACTCCACATGATCAACAACAGCACACACCGAAAAATAGAAAACAAAAAAAAAGAAAATTCTTCCACCTCCTTTCTCTATTTTCATACAACAATTATAGGTCTCACAAGTCTTTCTTCAGCTTGTGCTCTCCATGCCGTAGTGCTTATTTGTTGGAAACTGAACAGGTCGAGTGAAGAAAAGGGGGTCGGGTGTAGTTTGGAACAATTTAAAAGAATACAGACATGGCTGAGTGTGTGTGTAAAGAGGTGTGAAGTGAACGAGGGGGGGACAGACAGAGTGCAGCGTTCCGAGAGTGAGAGTGGCAGCCACCGTGGGAGACATGGCACGGGATCAAATGGGTGTCTTTAGAACATCTTATTGGTGTCTGCAAGCTCCTGCGATTGGTTTAAAAACCTGACATGTACAGTATTGAAGACACTTGTCTTGGGCATCAAGACCCTCCCCAAAAGGCCCCCCCATTTCATTGAACATCAAGCCCGCTCTCGCTGAGGAAGCTTGATTCATAAATTACTCAAACTACAGATTACTACGCTACGACATTGTTCACTCTCGCAAGACACGGAACCATACACACACACACACACACGCACGCACGCACGCACGCACACACACACACACAAACATAAACCGTCTATGTGAATCTCAGCTGATGAGTTAAGGTTCACTATTACACCGGGGAGACTTTGATCACACATTACACATTTCCACCGGACTGTCATTTCTCCAGTTTAAAAGCAGCACAGGGAGGGTGGGAGGAGATGGGAGCATAAGGAGGAGGAGAGGAGGAGACCTTCCAGACCCTAGAGTCTTTGGCCTCAGGAATGTTGGTGTGCCTTCTGCTTGGTTTTTCAAATAGCGTTTGTTGTGATAGATCCATTGAATACACGCTCCCTCGGCTAAGGAGGAGGAGGAGGAGGAGGAGAGGGGTCCTCCACTGGGGGAAGCCAACATGGCAGCCCTTTATCATGTCAGGTTGGCCAGTAAAGCACCAGCGCAGTCCACTGCTCCCAGGACCCCGGCTGCCTGCCTTGTCCTGCCTTGCCTGGAGGCAGGGACGTGGACGCGCTGTTATCTTGGACTTGGAGGATGGAGCCATGCACAGAGTGACCTGTGGGACGCGGAGAGAGATAAAGAGAAAGAGAGAGAGAGAGAGCCCGGGGCTAGGGGTGCCACAGGGGCCCCTGTCATCTGTTGGCGGGGAAGTAGTTGGGGTCCAGGTAGTTGTAGCCGGTGCTCTGGGCCAGGCAGTAGTCCCTGTCCAGGAAGGTGTCGGCCTGGCATACCGGCTCCAGGTGGTGGCTGGGCTTGTGGGTCTCTGTCTTGAACAAGCTAGGGGAGGTAAAACGTCATGTCAATACAAAGGTCAAAGGTGATCACATGCACGCTTTTGTAAGATCAATCACTGCCATGTATTCAATGCCAGAAAAGCTATTGTTGTTACACGGCAGCTCAGCTCTTAATAGCAGTATCTATCTCCTCTTCATGGCGGGGGAGAGAGGGTCTCACCAGTCGGAACAGTTGGAGCAGAAGTCGACAGCATTGTCCGGGGGACAGTCCTGACAGTGCCACCTCACACCCTGGATGGGCTCCATGCCACACACGTCGCACTGCACACAGAAACACACACACACACAAACACACACCAACGGGTTAGGGGACAGGAATAAATACAGAAGATGCCGTTTAATGCTTAGATGCAGGCGTCGAGTGGAGAATGAATCAAACTTTGATCACTCCGTAAACCTTGGGGTGAGGCAGGTAGTTGAGCTGTTCATTATCGTCTAGCTTTACCTTGTAGCCCACGTGTTGAGCTACAGAGCTCTCCTCTTGGAACTCCTGCAGCTTCTGCTTCTTGAGGCGCTTCAGCTCCAGCAGCTCCTTGTACTCCGGTAAGTGTCTGAACTCCACGGGAACACCCTCCTCGTCCTGAAGAATCCAAAATAAAACATACACCCACTCATACCACATTCAGCAGCTGGGTAACACACTTATATAAACAACTATTCCCCAGATGTCCTGTTTCCGAAAGTCCAACTGCTGCCAGCCTGCTATGGTTGGATAAATACAATTTAACCGAAACAACAACGCCAATTTTTATTTAATCTAAAGCGATTCCTACAGCTGCGAAGTTCACTGGTTCTCGGCCAGACATAAGGCTCCATACACGTCATGGACGTACCACCACCTCAATTCAAATTCAGAGCTAGCGACAGGGGAAAAAAGGAACGCTTAAAAGAGCAGACCACCCTCTGGGGCTTCCTCGGCCCTCAGGGACCTGCTGTCCATCTACGACACTGACGCTCCCCAGCGAGCGGCTAGCCACACGCTCCCAGAGGAAGAGGAGGCAACGAGGAAGCCCGGTGGAGGGGCTTACGTCGTGAAGCCCCCCTGCTGAGAAGCATCTTAGTGGCCCTGCCTGTGTTTGTTGAGCTGTGCCACCACTTAGCAGCAGAAGCTCCAGCTCGCCTGGACAGCAGTCTGTGTTCTCTGCACGACGCACCTTAAAGGTTAGAGCCATCAGAGGGAGGGAGAGGGGGGGGGGGAAGGGGGAAATGTCACCGCTCAGATGATGGCCAGCCCCGGTTCAGAGGAGAGTAAAGGTTAGGCTGGAATCAAGGCTGACCTGGCCCCCGTTATGGTCCGACAAAAAACACACACACACCCCCCCCCCCCCACAACCACCTTGCCTTATTGATCAGTAGCCAATGAGCTGGGTAACAGGGCCAACGGGGGAGGGAGGTGTGCGCCGTGACAGAGGGAGGAGGGCGAGATTAAGGACGTTCGGCCGCATACATAAGAGACAGACGGCTGGGGGGAGAGAGAGAGCTCAGGAGCCTCTTTGACCGAGGCGATGCGCCGTGGAGCCACCGAGAGGGGGCACGCGGAGACTCACCGAGTCGTCGGTCGAGGGGTCCTGCAGGCTGCTGAAGAAGGCCGAGCGCTCGTCCTCGTCGTCCATGTAAACCGGCGGCTCGTAGGAGGTGAGGAAGGTGGACGGCCGGTACAGGTGCTTGTTCAGGTGATGCTGCCGTTTGCTGGACGCCTAGGGAAACGCCAACCACCACCCACAGTCAACGTTGTGTGCAGGTGTGTGTGTGTGTGCGGGTGTGTGTCCTATCACTGTTCACATTTTTTTGTGTTGATTTTACATCAGGAAAAACAGATACCTTTTTGTTGTACATGTACATATTGGGTGTCCTTCCGGGCACAGGGATTCCTGCTTTAGTCAGTTTGATGAAGTATTTCTGAACCCTACTGGCAACCTGAAGAAATCACCCCAAAAATTAAAAACACACTATTGCTGTAAGACGTAATGTTAAAACTCACTGATGCAACAATGACATGGCAATATGGATGATAGGAGGCCTGTTCCTTGTTCTTTTTTTTCCCCAGTCATGTTGGTCAGTGACAAAACAAGGAGAGGTGATCACCTGCTTGGCGGTCCGATTCCCCAGCGCGTCAGCAATCTTCTGCCAGCGCTTTGTCTCCACCTCCTCAGGAGGAAACTTCAGGAGGAGCTGCTCCAGCTTTTTCTGTTCAAAACAAACCGAGCACAGGGACTTCAGATGTAGAAACCGAGGGGTGGCGGTGAGGTGTTCACTAGGGCTAGTGGTTCAGCCTCCTACCTGTTCCTCTATGGTCCACAACTGGTTAAAGGTATCTGGTTTGCTCTGGTGACACAATCTCCCTCTAATGATCTGTCGAGAAGAGCGAGAGGGTTGGGAAAAGGCTCGGACAGGATTAAGCCAACAATATTCAGTCACGATGTGTACACACTGGCTGACTTGTAGATTTAGAGACTGCAACCAATCAACACAAACAATCAAATGTCATTCAGAGAGACAATGCTTCCTTTTGGGAGATGACATTGGCAAAAATTAACACGCAAAACAAAAAGAGGTTTTTGAATGACAAACAAAATCTTTTCAATATTCAGGGGAGCAAGCCTAGAGAAATGCTAATGTGCCTTCAATGGAAACTGTGGGATAAAAGAAATAATTCAGGGGATGTTTGCTCAGTCTTTGCCGCTGTCTAATCTCCAGGATCAATTAAACTGACTGCCATACAATGACAAAGGGCATATCCACACACACACACACACACACACACACAGGATTTCCAATTGAAGAAGAGGAGTGTTTCCATAGATACCGTCCTAGTGCTTACATGCTCTGCATGCCTGAATCTGCCAATTGAAATGATAGGAGGAGTTGATGGGAGGCAGTGCAAGGTGTAGAAGCGGGCTTCATTAACATTAAGATTTCTGACACACTTCACCGCAAATGAATTGATAGTGAAATGAGTGATGAGAAATAATGCAAATCTCACTACTAAGTACAGCTGTGGCGCCTGCAATACAGCCACTTATCATTTTCGGAGATTAAACCAAGACACGGTTGGTGTTTTGATGGCCGGCGGGGAGCCCAGCTGGGAGCGTAGGGAGGTAAGGCCCTGTGTGTACCTGTGCCTCCATGCCGTTTTCAAAAGCGTCACTGGAGGGCAGAGAGGAGTACATAGTGGAGGATTCACCCTCCTTTTTGGTTTCCAGAGGACTTTTGGGTCGAACGGGCAATCCCACTGCACAAAAAAAATACAAATTGAATGCCATTTATGATATGTCGTGTGGACACAATCAATCAAGTAAAAAACTCATATCGGTTCAAATTTTGTGAAAAGGGGGCCGTTCCAAAATACTTAAGGAGCCAAAGCACGCCATCAGATTAAAGCTTACCATTGTCAAATATTAGCTTCAACCGCCTAGTCTTGCGTTTCTTGTCACAAAACTCCCTTTCAAAGTCCCCCAGGCCTGAGGTGTATTGGTCCCATGCAATGTCAGGAAGCTGGACCACTCGCTGGGGGCAGGGCAAGCCCAACTCCTCCTGGGGGGGAGGGGGGGGATTTACAGATTCACACCTCGTCATGAAGTGACCGTATGACCTCAGCGGGCCTAGCTGAGCAAGAGCAGGACAGACCAAGGTGCACATGACAATAAATCCCTTCCCTGGCTAGGAAACCGTGGACTACTACACTGGCCCCTAGCACTGCAGAGAACTACCCCGTAAGCTACTATCTAAGAGAGACCCCCCCCCCACCACACATCTTGTATGCCCGTAGCTTCCTAGTACCTGCTTCTGCAGCTGCTCAACAAAGATGATGGGGTCAGAGAGCGCCTCCCTCTGGTGGCGCGCCAGCTTCTCCAGGTCCAGGATGGCCTGGGTGCGCTGGGCCTCCAGCACGCCGATGGTCTGCAGCAGCCTCTGGTAACTGATGGGGAGGGGGAGGACGGACCAGACAGGGGGCAGAGGGGACGGCATGATTTATTCAGGTTCATACTCGCCATCGTGCATCGCGCACATCAAATTTTTAGGCCTCGGACCATGCATAATTGAATGAATGTGTTGAGAAACTAAATGGGTGAAAGAGTCAGCTCGGTGGAAATTGTGACATTTCAGCAGACTGGGAAAACATATTTAGGACCCTCACAGTCAATCTTAAAGACAAAATCACAAAATAATAGCCTAATCTGCGTCAGGTTCTAGATCTAAAATACTTTCATGATACGCCGAACACTCCCCCACAAACATTCATGCTTTCGTGAGTTCTGGGAGATGTCGCTGCGGCAGAAGTTGTGACCTTTTCACAAAAGCCCTCCGGGCAACCGCGGAGCCTGCCAAAATGAACTCACCATGCAGTTGTCTGATTTTGTGATTAGGTCAAGAAGAGCATTTCCATGCAACCATACGACGGACCAATCAGCAGCGAGGCTTTGGCATCCTACGGGATGCACTACCTCACACAGGAACTCAGTGGAGCTGAATGGATCAAACTCCTCTAAACAGGACATGAATGGAAATCAATTCATTCTATGTCTGTGCCTGTACTTCTAGAATCCTACTAGACGAGGCATGAGGACGCTTAAAAGACTTGGATTGGTTAACCTTTCCCACCCCCGCTCATGAATACAATACCATATGGCTTCATTCTGTTTCCCAGAGGAATAGATGATATGCCCTTTCAACTGGGTTATAATATGAACGAGCAAGGCTGCTTATTAAGCTGGCAGCCCTCCAGGAACTGGGAAACTACTGGGCCCAAGGTACCACTGAGCAACAGTTATTGACAAATTACACAGCATGATTATGTGCGCCGGTGTCATAATGGTAATGCATTTTGTATCCACAGCTTTTCGGTAGGTTTTTACTAGGAACGTTGATTACAACTTCGACTGAATGAACACCACATTTTTTTTCCCTTGCCTTAAGACATCAAACGAGCCATGCAATCAATCTACAAAGAACAGATTGCTTAGTCATCACACCAGTACCTCTATTCACCAATCATCACTCTCAACTCAGCATACTTACATCTCACCCAGGCAAAAAAGAGAACTGGAAAAACAAAGTTATTTAAAATGTGACAGCCTTTTTATATCAATCATATCCCACTAAACCAAGCAGACCTCATCAGGACCGTTTTGCTTCTGACAAAGGGGGTTTGATTGAGAATGTGTCTAGGACCCAGAGGAGCAAACCCCCTCTCTTTCTCTCTCTCTCTCACACACACACACACACACACACCCCCCCACCCCCCCCCCCCCCGCCCCCCCCCCCCCCCCCCACCCAAACA
>JAVQIZ010187812.1:0-16808 GCA_036023535.2 Galaxias brevipinnis
TAAAAATATTTCTATTAATGTTTTTTTTTGTTATAAAGTAGTGAGTTGTCATAATTGTTTATTATCACATAATTGTAAAACCTACCTGCTTTCCCTTTGATCAGACTTCAATTCGATAGCTATAAGTAATAGCTTCAGCTTCACATAGCAGAGTCTATGAGAGAATACAATATAAAAGTGGAATAAGTATATAATACTTAAGTCTGTGAGTCCCCCGTCCCCGTCCCCCCCCCATATAGTGTAAAGCACTTTGGGTGTCCAAAAAGGCACTATATCAAATGCAATCAATTATTATTATTATTATCATTATTGTTGTTGTTGCTGTTTAAGTTTCAAATCAGGGGTCTTAGAGGTAAAAACGGATTAGGAGATTGAACAAATAATGAATTATTATTGTTAAATTATTAAAGCTGTTAATGACAAAGACAAAACAGGTCATACTTACTCACAAATCATTGGAAAGGATAAGCCCACAAAGGCACTAGAGAGGTACTCTGTGTACATTTCATTGGCTACTCCTTCCAGGTAATATTTCTGCCATGTATCCTCTTCTATCTAAAGATTTAAAAAGTATTATATATAAAAAACAAGGTTTACAGTGAAGCACTAAGCTGTCAGATCCTAGCATAGCAGAAACAACTGCAAATACAGTATTTAGTTCTGTTTCTTTTACATAAAGAAGTGTGCCAAGGACATATGGCCCAATTTATTTTGCAGGAGAACAGTACCTTGATGAAGGACCTCATAGAAAACAGGTTGGCCAGCATGGTCGAGAGGCCCTGAGCCAGGCAGCTTTGGGCAATGAACCCCAGCTTCAGCTCGGCAAGGCAAATGGCATCATCCCCCTCCTTCCACGTCCAACTTGGAATGTTTAAAAGGTGGGCCTGAGCAAAGACAAAAGCAAGCTTTGGTTTAGATTATTACAAAATGTGTAACCAACTACACTGGATGTAGGCGCATACTGACCTTATTGTGGTACTGCAGCATCTGGGTGATTATTCGGATCTTAGGGTGATAGTTCTTGATCGATATTACCCTGAAATAATGTTGAGAGAACAGAATGATACAAAGGATGTCCAAGACAAACAATACTTTTCCATGCCTGGGATTAGAGGTGAAGTTAATATTAATGCAAATACACTAGAGGTAAGGTTTGAGATTTACAGTATTTTGTATTAGTACAATAACTGTACTAATGAGTGAACAACATAAAAATTACCATTCTTTCTTTGTCAGGGATTAACATTAATATTACCTCATAATGTTGGATGCATCTTCAGCATCCGGGTCTGCGCAGTATTTATTGGCTAAAATCAAACAAGCATCGGCTGACTCAATCTGAAAACCCAATGTGAGAGTCACGTTCTTTTTTTAATAATGCAGTTTATGATAGTTATACATTATAGACAAGTATAAACATGTAACCAAATGAAAACCTGCAGACCTACAATACACAAAGACCAACACCCTAGTCAAACAAACAAATGTTTTTAAAAAAACAAACATCCAAAGATGTATGGTAGCACTCACCAATTTTAAAAAAAAACTGAGACAGTGCCTCAATTTCACCAAATTTATGCTGGCCATCAAATGAAACAAAATTAACGTTTCGGCCTTTATCAGAGTATTCAAATGTTGTTCTTGGGAATATAAAAGACGGTTACCTTCACTCTGGCCAGATCATGTGGGTTGAGTACGGATCCTTGATAAAACTCCACCTGGGTGAAGTGTCGCTTAAACAAGGCTTCCAGCTCAAGATTAGGGGAAATACTAAAACAGAAAGAATGTCACATATTACTTTAATGTAAGTAACATACTCTGCTCTCCTCTGTAAAGCCAAGTTGATTTAAAGTACAATACACATGTTATTTTGAGGTATTCTTGGTCATTAGAAATTGCGTGTACTTACTTATGGAGAAAAACTATTTCTACATTGACATCATCCCTGTCCTTGTGAAGGAAGTCTTTTAGGAAGTTGGACACACTTTCAAGTGTTATATGACCACACACCACAATGTGCCTGTAAAATGACAACCAAAATAATCTTAAATCTGGCTGAAATGTAAACAAAAATATATTGAAGTTGGATTTGATGTACTGGTTTCATTTGCAATCTTGCATCTGAAATAAAATGAGAATTAATATGAGAGTTAAGGGATGACATGGCGCTAGTGTAAGGTCATGGCTGTGTTTGAGCGCATGTTTTGTAAGACCATAGTGTCATGACAAGTTAGTTCAATGGCACATGTACAGGTATGAATTTGATTGTGTGCATTTTAGTATTTCACATTTATAATTATTATAAAAGACCACAGAGTACTATCATTTTGCTCATTCAGTTCATACATTTGTCACTCCACAAGGGTAGAATATGTGAGCAAGTGACACTATGCACTTCTATTTTAATCTAATGCAGTCTAGTATAGAGACTAGATTACTAGAGAAGTCAAAGAGAATTATGGATTTCAGTTACAGATTATAAATGATAAGAGTTTCCTCTGTTGGAGATTATGCAATCACTATATCCAGCTTATCTCTAATATCTTCTCTCCATGAAAGGTAAAGGTAGCATCAGACTCACTGTACCGCTACTGTCAAATTACAAAATGGATGATATTGTTTCATATGATAATTTATAATAAATATAAGATTTGGGAAAAGGAGAATATTTCTCAACTTTTTTAATTACATAATTATATTACTAAATATATTAAAATAGATGAATACATGTAAGGACGTAATATTCCAATGGCTTTGCCATATGGCTTCAGTGTCTTGAGAAGAAAAATCTTTTAACATACAGCATTTATTTAGGATTCAGCAATACATTGACTTTTATTGAGGTTTCTTTTTGGGGTGATTTGATACTTCAGGTATAAGAGCATTTTTAAGAGAATACATTTAGCATGCAAAGAGAGAAAATACAGAGGTATATAGAGTCATATAATATGCAAGACAACTTGACATTGATAACCTTACCTCTACCATGATTACTTGTCTAGAGAGTGATAATTTATAGGTTTATTGTTGGAGCGCTGAATAAAAAAATGTAACCACAGAAAACTCCAGGAAACAACCGACACCTGCATTTTTTAAATACCAAAACACCGTTAATTGAAGTCTCACTTTTATAAACTGCTTCTTATAGACGCACACAAAGTATTAAGGAGTTATAAAAATAGATCACAAATGAGATCGCATGTATGCTTATACATTCCGTCTGATGTAAAAAAAAATGTACAATACAAAAAAGGATTTGCTTGAAGACTATTCAATACTCAATCTTAATCTCCCACAACAAAGTAAACAACAAAAATACTAAAAGTAAGCCAAGAGATAGGTTTGAACTGAGGATCTGGGATATACTAGGGTTTAGAATCCCACTACATCTTGAGAAACGCATGAATGACTTGAATTTGCTACATAAATCATGCATTGATACATCAATTGGAGATGTATGATAAGTTCAAGTTACATACAAGTGCACTTTTCTCAAGATACTATTATTTGGCCCATAGGTGTAGGTCTGACTGAAGATGAAGGCCAATAACGTGTCAGGACTTAGGCTACAACAAGACACAAATCTGTTTCTCCTATAAGGAAAAACAGGAAACCAAAATACACGAGGCAAGCAAACACATGCAGCAGCGTAGCAGATGTGTGACAAGGAAAGGAATTATTGCAAAGTCATTAAACTAATTAACTACAATTAATAATCTGAAGTTCAATTATGTTATTTTTTATGTTTAAAGTCTAGAATGAGTGTAAGAGGTACACAATTTCTGCTACTTTTAAAAAAAATTCAGTATTGTACTGTTATGTAAAATATTAAATGACTTAGTCATTCCATGGTCAAACTAATCATGAAGTTTCCCTTATGATTGTAAAACATTGCTTGGAACTTTTAATTGAACGCTATCCAATCTGATGGGCAAGTGTGGATTTCAGTGAGTGAGTGAGAGAGGGTGGGTGGGATTTAACAATGCTCAATGTGGTGTATGGCATATGGTATGAAGCATGTAACTAGCCAGCATCAAATACAGACATAAACATATAAACAAACTGATTTCTAATTTAGCGACTAAACATTCAAATATTTTCTTAATTAAGACTACAAAAGCCAGATGGATTCATATGAAACAGCATGAAAGCTTGCACAAAAAGCAATAGCATATAGTAAGCTTTTCATGGCCAAATTCTTCAGTCAGTGTGACTTACGAATTTCAATAAACTTTGAACTGAGATCACAGTTTACACATTCAGGTGTGATTAGGTTATTTACTGCCTCTCTCTGAGAGGTTAACTTGAGTCACACAAAACCACACCTTTTAGCATTTTTGGGTTGTTTATTTGTTTGACTTACTTTCTGCCTCTGGTCGAGTTATAAGCCCCTCCGTATTTCTTCCGATTAAGGATGAGAGCAGCAATTTCTGGGACGTAGCGAGCAAACATGGCCTACATGCATGAAACAGAAAAAGAAAAAGGCATGCAGAGAAGGTTCTACTGCGGCGGAGGCAGTAGAGCCTCCTAGAATACTTACTTTCTCCCATTAACCGCACTATAGGAACCACCATATTTCTTGCGATTTCCTATTAACTCTATGATTTCAGGGACGTAGCTCGCAAACATGGCCTAAGGAGAAGATAGGAGACAGAAGAAGATACTAAAAAAGGGATAGACAGAAGAAGTGAAGGTCCTCAACTTTCGTTAAAAAAGTTATCCGAAAAATCTGAAAAAAAAGATTCCTAGAGAAGAAATAAATTACATTTCTCAGCGGACAAAAATACAAAGTTGAAAAGACTAGAGTTTTAAAAATAGTGAATCGTAAATAATTATAGATTATATAATATTGAGATAATAAAGATTTGATATTAATATAGAAAAAGTGCACAAAATTAGATCTTCCTCAAAGATCAAAAAAATAAAGCAGGAAAAAAAGGACACAGTTGACCACAGCTAGGTCAATCTGTGCAAGAAAAATGTAAACGTGAAAGAGAGAAAAATCCCTGTGTGCCATGTTTAGTCCAACAAACCCATATGTAAAGTTGATTTATTAGAACATAGTACAACCAAATCAATCTATAGTAGATATAATGCAGTATACAAGGTATACATTAATTTGGGTTAATTAAATGTTTGTATAATTTCAGTTAAAATTCTACTGAAATATATTATATTTTCTTATTTATACTTACGTTTGTAGAGTTATGATTAATGCACTGGCAGATTCCTACAGCCACTCTTTAAAATGACTGTTGGACATTGGCCAGGAGAACACTATCCTCTCAGTGAAAGAACATACTATGCACAAAATATTATAAGAACTAAAATACTTCTAAGTACTGATTTTTAAACTGTAGTAACCATGAATTTAATTTAATATGACTCCCCATATTGTTGAAGTGTAGGTGGCGGTTGTACTATGTTAAACCAAAGTCTCTGCTCTGTAAATCAAACTCTTTCATTGTGTTTGTTGAAAGAAGGGTAGGGAAAGAAGGTGGGCGGGGCTATCTAAAATCACAGCGCAGTACCTTTTACAGTTTTCCAGGACAAACAAGTTGATCAACACATTATATGCACTTTTAACAGTCTAATCTAAAAGAGACAGATGAAGAAATAAAATGTACCTTTAACACAAGTAGAATAAACACCATGTACTGCACACCTTTGCAAATTGCTACATGTTGCAAGTACATGACAACTGGCAGTTTCTGACCATAGCTGAAGTGCAAATGAGTTCCAGCTTTTGAAAACAAAAGGGTTGCAGTGACTGATTGCAGGTGTATTTACGCAGCAATAATGTAAAATAGGGATTTTTACCAAACCACCAAGGATGAAGAAGACCATGAAAAGGCGACCCAGGGTGGTTTTTGCATAAACGTCTCCATACCCCACAGTGGACATAGTAACCATGAGTAAGTAGACACATTCCCAATAGGAAAGTGCTTGAGAATTTTGGAAATTTTCCCAAGGATCTCCAGAGTTTTCCACCTAGAACAGAGGTCAACATTCTTCATATACACAAACAATGAGTTAAACATACTGTACTAAGGTTCTACTAAGTTCATGAGTTATTTTGTTTTAAACCACAACTTTATATCAATGTGTAATCATAGTTGCGATCAATATGGGCTGAACTAACTTAACACTTCAATTTCAACAGTGATTGTTTTGATAATGCTACAGTCTTATCTAAAACATAGCATTTGCCCAATCCTAGTGACTCATGTTTTACTGCCCATCTTACCAATATGCACAAAATCAATTATGTCCATGGGGTGAGTCACTTTGCAAGACAGCTAGTCCTTTTACATTGATGGATCCCAGTAACTTACCAAATGTATAAAGCCTGCTGCTGTAAGCCATGTGCTTATGAAGATTGAACATAGGTTCACCAATTTGATGGAGTTGCTGTCAAAAAAAAAGTCAAACAAGAATTTATATTCAAGATACAATAAAATATGTAAAGTAAACACATTTAACACCACCAGACAACCAAACACTGCAGACTGCTTTACTAATTTAGATTATTCCATGCATATGAATAAAAACAAATAAAAAAACAGGCCAAAATAAAAATTATATCCCTCTGCTTTGCAACTAAGAAATAATATAATAACAGTATCATGAGTTTGTCTGGTCAGGCGTATCATGACCTCAATAAAAAAAAACATTCCCTGGGTACTCTAGTCTTGCCTTCTTCTGAGTAAATAAGAATGGGGATTATTAAAAAACATTTTGTGGAGCTATAAGCTCTCCCTGACATCTGCGCAAAAGCTTTAATTCTTAGCAGTGAGGAAACTGATAGAGCTCCACACAATAATGTAAAAAAATAAGTAATTGTTCTTATGCATTCCGGTTAGTTTATATTTGTTAATATATTTTAATAGTGATAATTATCAATTAAATGTTGGCTTACCGGTTATTAAATGAAGGAATTGTTAAATGTTTAAATGATACAGAATACTCTTTAATGCTATAAAATTCTACCACAAGAAGTCTTAACAATGACACTAGCAATGTTACTACTAAATCTAAAATATTATTTTCTTTACAAAGAATTCAAATGAACTGAATTAATGCAATGACGTTCAATAGAATAATGTAGCTAATAATAATAATAATGTGTGCTTACCTGGTTTTTAATATATTCAAAAACTGTAAGATTTCTGAGAACTGTATCAATCTTAAGGCCCTCAAAAACCTCAAGCCTGTGAGAAAGGAAGAATAGCATTACAATTACTTAAGTCTGAATGCATGAGACAACATTTTTCAACAGCTTTCAAGACATTTCTATTTACCTGCACAATAATGTCAATAAACCAAAAATAAATATCATACCTGTAAAACCTTCATCCATTTTTAACATTGCAGGATTTGGATTTAAGCTATTAGTAAATTAAGCTATCAATAACCACGCAAAGCCAAGCAACAGTGGCAAAAGAAAAGCACTCCCTAGCATGAACTAACAGCATCCAAGAGTCCTCAGGGCAAACACAGCTCATATGCTTTAATCTCAGCGGACTCCTAAAGTCACAAAGCAAAAACTACCGTATGCATTTTTCATTAGCGATAGAAGGACAAACAGAGGAAGAGATGAAAACCTGGATTAGAGTAAAGGCAGGTGGACGAACACCGCTTCATGGGTACAAAGGCATGACGTCAAATCTCCAATTTGTTAGTGTTTAAAAAAAATACTAAATGTTAACATTCTGTCAGGACTTCAAGGGCAAAGTCCGGCCAGATCCTTTAGGCCTCACTCTCTGGCATAGATCATGATGTAACCTTTCAAATAACCTTTGAAAGCTAGCTCTAATTAAAAAAAAAACACCTGCAAGTCCGGAAAACATCCTGGTTATTATCTGGTTATAATGCCAGCATGATCTATTGTTTCATCACAGGATTAACATACAGCAACAAAGATATGTTACATTTGTCAAAGATAAAGAACAAGCACACTGCAGTCAGTTAGATTGGCATAATAATATTGAGCTTGTTATCCCCTAAAAATAAATTGCTATATACTAGACTAGCATGCAAAGTCTATGTTAGACAGCAACATGAAAACTGGAAAATATCCAAACCAATATCACAAGGCAAAACGTGTTGATAATCTGTTGTCAACAAACGCTGTAGTGCACAGTAAGCTGTGAGCTAACCCTGTTTTAGAAAACAGTTGCAATAATAAACGGCCAAAACGTGTCTTTATAGACATATGAAATACTCTTCTACTTACACACTAAATATACCAGGAACTAATAGTGGCTAAATACATCAAAGCAGCATGTAAACCAAACAGTCTCCCCATGGTAATGTTGAATTTCAAATTAACATTAACCAACACTTGAACCTTCCTCCAGCTGACACAACAGTGGAATTGTGGGCAAACTAAACCATGGGTTCATGGGAAATCTCACACACAATTTCCATATTGTCCAGCTCTTACCCCAGTAAGAGATCATATGGAGGCATGATCCCAAGGTGTGACAAACGTGACCCTGATCGTCTTTATCGTGGGCCATCTTGACCCTGTATCCGTTTTGAAAGAGTTCTCCACAAGACTTCTTGCGCCTCCTAGTATTCGGAAAGGTTTCTGTGCGCGTACCCCCGTCTTGCCCTCTATACACCAACATCTTCGTAGGAATCATTTTTTTTAAAACTGACAAATACTTTTTTTTGGCAGATGGCAAATCTCCCAAAAATCAGGTTGTTCTGTGCGTGTCAGTGTCCAAATACTGCTCTCTTTGTGGCGTCATACAATTATCTGGGAGGAAATGATCCAGTCGTCCCTTTCTTCCCTATCATACTCAAAACCACAGGCTCTCTCAGAAGACAGAAAAAAAGACTAGCAGGTGGATGTTAGCGTGTGGTTCACACAAAAGTGGGATGGGGCAAAAAGAGGGATTCGTGTACTAGAAAAGCGTCATGATCAGATTTACCACAGACGCTCATGGTATCCTCGTTATGATCAGTCCTGTACAGCAAGCTTAAAACAAACCCTTTTCCATCAGGATATTACAACGTAAGCTTCTTTGCGATTCACAGAGGGAAAGGCAGAGAGGCCAGACAGAAAGTCTGTCCATCAGCTGTGCGGACCCAGAGGCATTTTGTACATTTCATTATTGAGCCACCCTAGGCTCTTGACAGTTGTTACTGGGTTTAGTAATCAGAAAGGGTTAGAGAGAGAGAGAGAAAAAAAAACGCATATTCAGTACATAAAACTAAAAGTGCTTCAAAGTGACACCAGAGAACAAATCATGTGATATTTCAATGCCCTGAAAATCCCTGTGTGGTCAAGAGGCTTTGGCAATCATCAAAGTCTTCTCGAGGTTTAGTGGTTGTAGAGACAATAATCCTGAATTAATCACAACTGCTGTCATAGATGCTGGCCATATTCAAGATGTGTATGGAGAGAAATCAGTCCATTGTCTTATGCAGCAATTGTATAAAAAAGTTGTGCTGCCCACTTATTTTTCATGTCCATTCTCTTTACATGCCCTGAAACGAATGCATTGAACTACTATATAAAAACAACTTCATTAATCAATCATTAATTGTCAAGATTAAAGACTAATGGTTGCAGAATTGTACGTGGGATCATTTGGGGCTAGTTTTGGTTTACATAACCTTGTGTTTACTTTTTAGCTCATGGATATAAATCTGTTGCTTTGGGAGTAGGAATTAGCTTCCATGGTTATCTTATCTAAATGCACAATGTTCCGCTGATCACTTAAAATTATACACCATGTTCCCTTGCAAAGCTGCTGAACTGTTCAGTCAACAAAAGTCAAAAGTATTGCAATGAAAAATGTTGAAAAGATTTCTAAACGATTTGTTACAGTTAAAATGAACCACGAAAATTAACTCATTTACTGCTTGTACAGAAATGCATATCCCTAACAGATATTACTTGGTGTGCTGCCAGTAGTCTTTGCAACAAGGCTACAAATAAAGATTTCCACAAGAGAAGTCTGAATGCATTTTGTTTGTGTGTGTGTGTGTGTGTGTGTGTGTGTGTGTGTGTGTGTGTGTGTGTGTGGCGTGCGGTAGGTGTGTTTGGGTGTGTGAATGGAGGTTGCCGGTAACTTGTTTGGTGTGTATGCAAGTTGGATTTATGTTTATGTAAATGTTTCTTTCAGGATGTTCAGACTGAAGATTGGCAATATGTGGCTGTTGCCCAAAGAGAGATTGAGCATCAAAACAAGATACTCAGTGAAGTTCAGGCCGACGTTAAGCCTTGTGCTTAAGAGGCTGCATAAGGCTACAACAGTGTGTCAAATGGACCAGCACACAGAGCAGCAGTTTAGGTCTATGCGCCACTTATCGAATAAGATTACATAGGCCGATGGAAGGCTTTCACAGATTTATAAGGTCACAGAATAATGTTCCTTTGGTTTAGCACTTTACTAAAGGTTAATGCACTAAGATAATTCTGTGAGACAAATTGTTTTGGGCATGAAATGATTGCCATCCCTTATTTATTTTATTTATAAATCATCCTTGGATAGATTTTATTTCAATGAGAAAGAAAAGCAAAGACCGCAGTGAAGTTTGGGAATTATAAATACTCTCTAATACCAAAACCTAATCCGAGACTAATTGAATCAAATATCCTATTTCAGTGAAGATTTTTGAAGCCATTGTACAGTATATGTCAAAACTTCACATGGTTTTCTAATAGTAATACAAATAATAGTAGTAATAGTTTTATATATGGCAATTTTAGGCCTGCTTTCGTCTTACAAATGTACCATCATATGTTTTAAAAGTATGGGAACTGATTCCCTACATTCACAGGATACGTGATAATTATTAGTCAATAATGCTAGGACCAAGATGGGTAAAATGGCCTCTATGTATCCAGCCCCGTTTATTTGGAATGCTCTGCAAACCTTTTTAAAGCTTCCACAGCTGGTTTACGTGGGGCAATTTAAAGTAATTGTTATAATGCTTCTAAATTTAGTTTTAATAACTGTGTATATTTTATTAAGTGAGAGGTGACTACTTGGATATGTTTGGAACCCCCTTTGCGTGATATGATTGTAATATGCTCAGTATTGTGTATTGTTGCTGTTTTGGCCAGGTCTGCAAAAGAGATTTCGATCTAAAAGCCTGGTAAAAGGGTAAAAGGTTAAAAAATTATAATAAATGCACAAGGCTCCACAAAGGTATCATGTCAAACCTCATTGGGCTCTCCAAAGTTAGAACTGAAAAAAGAACCAAAAGACTAGCATTACCACATTACAATGTTACCAACTGAAGGACCAAACACAAGCGTGCCTTTGTAACTATGACTGAGGGTTCAAGATTGGCAGAGAACGATTGGCTTGGGCACACCACATTACAACCCCAATTAAACGTCCTGACTGATCTACCTATAAACATTCACACACACACCATCTAAGGTCAAGTTAAAGTGGGGGTACAGGAGATATATGCTCTAAAATAGATACTGTTGATGGCAAAGACACAACTTTGACAACAGACAAATAATCACTACAGTGTAATCCTTCTATTCCTCCCAGGCCTCTCCAGGTGATGAGTTTCAGACATTTGGCAGATTGACTTCTGCTCTGGCTCCTGGGCCATCAACAAAGCCTATTAACTTTCCCACCCATACATGTACTTTCAATCACAGACTGAATTCCCAATCAGGCTTTAGGACATGAGGCTAAAGAGCTCCCTTCAAGAGGTCAAGGGCATGGAAATAACTCAATTTGATATCCATATATGCACATAATTATAGACCGATATTTCAAAATGTTGAATGAGCAAAAGCAAGGGCAAAGAGGCGGGACGAAGATAACCAACAGAGAGTGCCTATTATTGGAAAAACAATCAAAAGATTGCATTACAATTTCATCAGTCTATTAAGTATTGTGTTCAGCAAATTACATTTTCTCGTTCGCCCTTAGACTAGCCGCAATGTGATGGCACTGACAATTGTAATTCACATACAATCCACATGGGGGCAAAATAGGCCTTTTATTTATCGTTTGAATGCTATTTGGACCATTCGGAAACTGTAGTCTGGCATAATGTTGCTTGAGTGGTCAACAAGTGCCAATGCGCTCACCAAGCCAGCTCCTGTTCAGGTAGACAGAGACGAACACTGGTGGAACTGTGAAGAAGTCCACCACTGAGTTGACCTCCAGCCAGAACCACAGCTTGTCATTGGCAGCAATGAACTATGGAAATAATAATAAAAAATAACATGATTGGTTGATCATTTATTTTCTAACACAGTTACAAAAATAGTATAGTAGTAATATAATAGTAATACAATAATAGAAATAGTTCCACAGCACGTTACAAATTGTCTTGTAACAATATATACATAATATTGAATTGTACGATATTCCTCAGTC
The DNA here is from genome assembly GCA_036023535.2 of Galaxias brevipinnis. Lineage (NCBI taxonomy): Eukaryota > Metazoa > Chordata > Actinopteri > Galaxiiformes > Galaxiidae > Galaxias > Galaxias brevipinnis. The sequence continues at coordinate 12,369 of JAVQIZ010187812.1, forward strand.
AGTTTGCGACACTATTTAGAAGGAGTTGCATTGTCTTTTATTACCCGCAGGCCAAAGTACAAGAGGAAGAACACGTTGAATGCCATATCGATCTGTAAGGTGAGATTTTGGTAGAAGTTCTGACAAGACTCGATAGGGCTAGAAGACAAAATGGAGAAAATAAATTTACTGCATGACTGACAGTCTGGACAATGCTTGAAAATTCAGAAGACCAAACACTATATAATTATATTATATAACCAAATCCAGATAATGTCATAATATCATTTCATGAAAACAACATAACAAATATGCATCTTCGTTTTCCTGAAAATGCATTTTGTGATTTCAAAAACATATAGGAAAGGAAGAATAAAATGTGCAAGAGTTCAAATTTTCCAATGGATTGTCTGTTGAGAAAGAACATGCATTTATTGTCTCACAAGCAGGTCATTTTCAATTACTGACATCCCGATTTAACCCTTAAATCACTGCTCAATATGCTTCTTCAGAAAGCTTGCTCTGTCTAACTCTGTGATTGAGTTTGTGAAAAGTGATTAATATTGAACTGCTATGACATGAATTCCATTCCAGGTGCAATATTACTTTGCAAAAATTATGTCATTTTCAGTTTTAATAATTCACAACTGCAATCTTCAGAGTATGCAACATGAACAGTTTGTTATGTACCATGGGATATGCAGAGCCTGGACAGTAGTTTAAGGGTTAACTACATGCAGGGCTTATGTATTTTCTTATGTGATCAAGCAGCCATACAGTAGCAAACGCTAGCAATGTACAGTAATGCAATCTCACCCTCAAAAGCTTGTGTCTGGCACATAGAATTAAAATAAGGAGAAATAAATAGCCAGGTAAATGTAATGACTCTGTGGCAAATGTAACCACATTCATAACCTTGAGGCAAGGGATTATGGCGTAAATCCTGTCCTGTAATAACAGATTTGACAGACTATTTTGCAAAACAAACCTTATACAGGTTCAAACTGATTACTTATTGTCCTTTAATATATGTTACTGTTTTGAAGGTCTAATACAAATCTCAGCTAAACTAGGCTGTCTACAGTTGTATAATAGTCTAGATGGACTTGCCTGGTATGTCATCAGAATATAAATTCACATTCTTGTTATGATGGGAGCCGTAATGGGATGGGGGAAATTAGGTGGAACTATCAGCCATTTTTGTATTTGAAGTATGAAGAGTTTATTCTCTAAGGTTAATATTTAAGGGCCTTTCAGGGTGTCCATCAGAAACGTCTTTCCAGCTTTATAACACAGGACTAGAGCTATTGTATTGTGAGCTTACTTTTGGGAAAACTGAGTAAAACATTGTATTATTATATCAACATTTCTGATGGACATGGCCCCTTCCTTATTGAATGTTAGTATATTGTTACACATGAAATAATCATGCTTTAGATTTAGATTGTTTAATATGCATGGTTCCTTTAAGAAATAGGATAACCACCCAATATGTACCGTGAAACTGGAACAGTACAATAACTTGTAACTAAGATACACAATGTTCTATTTAAAATATCATAATTCAACCATCACAGTCTATATCATAAATAGAGTAAAAACAATGTGTATAAATGTGTGTTCCCGAGGTATGAAGCAACTATAATGACGTTTAAGAAAGTTCAGGTTATAAGGATGTTCTTTCTAAAATTGTGCAAATTAATTGTTACTGTGAAATCTGTAACGTTGCGTGCAGCAGATTCCTACTTGCCCTGCTTACGAGTCCTCATAAGATTTTGATTCCAGCATAGAGCCTAAATTAATATGGACAGATATCGAGACGTGAAAACCACAATCTAACATATTGAATAAACATCACACGCCAGAAATAAAGACTGCAGATTATTGTAAGCATGCATTATCCAAATTGATGAATCCCTGTAGAATAAAGTTGATATGGGAATGGGGTTTCTAAAAGATTGTGTAAACTTTGCTTCCACTTTAAAGACAACTATGTTTTTAATTTTATATTTGCTTCTTTCACGACCCAGGTGTTCCCTTTCCAAACGTAAATGATGCGTTACATAAATGTATAAAAGCATAATTGATCCCATCCAAGGCAAAGATACCCATTTTGCGTTTGTATTGGTAATCTCTCTGTTTTGACTTCAGTCAGTCAACCCCATAAAAATACTAACTGTAGCTTTAGGAAATTAATCTAGCTTTGCCTTATGGAAGTTCAAGAATACTTCCACGAGAGTACTGTGATTAAGTGACACACTCTAAGAATAGCTCCAACTTGCTGCATTGTCCAAACCCTCATTCACTTTAATGATACAGTCCGCATACAGAGAGCTCTTTATAGCAGGATGACAGGGCTGAGTAATGACCACAGACAGTGTGTTCAGATCTGGTGCCTGTGTTAAATAATTGAGTTGCAGTGGGTCTGGTCAGGAAGGAACTTCGCCACAATCCCCTTCTGTGGGCAGCTGTAGCTCTTGGTCCACTCTTGATTCACTCGCTACAAAGCTACACTGTAGCTTTGAAATTTGCCACCGAGGGCCCTGTTGTTTTGAACAATTTTGCAACTGCAATGGACCAACCTGATGACTCAGAACATGAAAAAAACATGAAATGCTTGTATTATTTGCTACTGTATCTCCAATGTGGCCTCATAAAACCACTAGCAAAAGGCAGCTATTGATTATTTTAGAAGAGAAACCATTAAACTTGTTTTAAAAATATTTTTGCACACATGTAAGAGAAACAGAGAAACAGCCTGCTTTTCTCAAGGCATTATTTGTTCTGGTGTCAAAGTGTGCCGGGGTACACGTTGACCTTTCTCTGCCTTCTGGGGTGTCTTACTATTCGGAGCTGTCTGTCTGTCTGTCTGTCTGTCTGTCTGTCTGTCCGCCCGTCCATCAACTCAATGCCTCAATGGACACATTGGTCTAATTACAGGAAGGACCCTCTCCATTACTCCGTGCTGTCACTTACAGGCACGCAAGATAGCAGCTAACTGCTCCTTGTGCCAGGGCTTGTTGTACCAGAGCCCATTTTGTAGCTTGAATAACAAAACCACTTTCGTAAACAAAGGAACAACACCAGATCGGACAGCAACTGATGCATCTTAAATCAGCACAATACATAGAGTTAATATATAACATAGGACTGACAACCCAAAATGTCTTCCCCTATTGCAACTAACCAAGGTTGCGTTCATGAAGACAACATGAGGGAGAAAAAGGCTTCATCAAGCCCCCTCCATCAGGTTAACAGGCATTTGACACAATAACAAGGATGGTTCAGGTGGGAGTCCACAAATGGTTACATGTATGCCAAAGACATAGTGTCTAATTTAATGGATCCAAAACAGGATCCAATCCTCAAAAACCACATCAGACTTTGCCAACCTTTCTCTTGGGGTATTCTCTCTTATGAAATACTAACTGACTTCAAAACCAGGGATAATCCCATTCTAAACTCATTTTCTCCACAGCATAACCCATGAACGTCCCTGCCGATTTAAAGGCTCTCCAAAAGCTTTTATCCTCTGTGTTATGCTCTAATTTCGAATGGCGTGTCCTGTCCACTAACAAAAATCAATGTGCCCCCAACACAGGCCTTTAAGACCCAAAACAGCAGGAAAACTCTAAAAGGGTGTTCCTCTTCCTCCTGCTCAGTGAGTGATGGCGATTGTTCTGTTACAGGAACCCCTTGCCTTCCTGTCCGTCCAAGAGTCTGAACCTTGCATTACAGAGATTAAGCAATTTCATCTGTGAGCAAGGTTGGTTGGTTGTCCGAAATTTGACGGTAAGCCGTAGCAAAGACAGTTTACCTAGGAGGGATTTATCTTTCAGACAAAGAAGGGACAGTGACGATAGGACGCATGCTCAGATTACAGCAGGACCATTACTGCACTCCGGGTTAACAGGACAGCATGAGGAATTTAATTAGAAGCACAGCCAGGAGGGTGGGAATTAGTGAAAGCCTATATCCCCTATATAGTAAATTACTGCACTTGATCTATTGCCATAAACTGAACGTCATCTATCATCCGTATAGTATTCATAGTTGACTGCATGATAACAAAACAAGTATATCTATTATAACCGTGTCATTTTCAATGAGGTTACAGCGCCATAGCAACCGGACTGTATTTCCCCACATCTCTCAAGAGATTAGACTTCATCCAACAGACAAATTGTGATTCTCAGTTAAACAGGGGTAAGAAAAACAAAGCACTGTAGGAGAGGTGACACTTTGTTTCGGTAATATCCCAAACAAAAGACATCCAACAATAGACAGACACTTACTCTGAGGAATCTATGAAGTATATTACAAGGGCTCCAATGCTGAGAGCAAATACAAGCACCACCTGGAAAGAGAAAAAAATATTTATTTAGTAAACCCACATAACAACGATTTTAAAATAATGACAATGCACTGGTACAACATTGGGTTGATGTGATATACATATAT
>JAVQIZ010187862.1:0-42507 GCA_036023535.2 Galaxias brevipinnis
AAAGATAGAGTGCAGATGTCAACTAAAAAAAGGGTACCTAAAAAGTACTTCGTCTTGTAAAAGGGGAGTATAGTGTGTGTGTGTGTGTGTGTGTGTGTGTGTAGTACAGGTGGATTGTATTGACAGTTGGTTGGACATGACGTACAATGGGTGTCATACAGAAAAATGCACCTGAAAAAATTTTCTTGTAAAAATGACTCATAATATTAATCTTAGGAAGGTGCTTTGTGTATTTAACAGGTGGCGCTCTGCCTAACCTGTGTCTGGCTTTAGCTGAGCAGTACTTAAGGGTTTTGTCCGGCTCGCTCATCAGACCGTCCTTCCAGCACTGAGCACAGACAAACTTCATCTTCATGTTTAGGCCCTCAGTTCCTTCTCCTGTTGCTCCTCCTTTTGATTTGGTACCACCAGCAGCACCAGCGGAACCAGCAGCCGCACCGCCAGCAGCACCAGCGGAACCAGCAGCCGCAGTTCCAGCCCAGGGTGAAGGCTAAGGATGGAAAACGGATGGTGAATAAACGAATGAATGAATGAATGAATGAATGAATGAATGAAGAAAGAAGGAAAGAAAGAAAGAAAGAAAGAAATGAGTAGATGCTAGGTGATGCTTGAAGAATATTGGGTGAGGAAAACAGAGAGAAAAATACATCAAAGAGGGAACAATTCTGTATCGCTGTGGTACCGAAAAACACAGGTAACTAATGTTTACAGTGTAAAGCGCTCTGGGTGTCAAGAAAAGCGTTATATCAAATGCAATCAGTTACTATTATAGCCAGTCATACGTGACTTACTTTGCTAATTTTCTGTTTGGAATTATGTTGTTCTTGTTTCTGCAAGTATTTTGCTGACTCAGTCACAATCTTGTCAGGTTCCATACCTGTAGTCATTCCAGATAAAAACAAAAAAAATACAAGTCTATCACCACCTACTGGGCTTTACTGAGAACGACAATATTCAACAAACAGAGCCACATGCTTGTGCATTGATTCTTTTTTAGTGTGTGTGTGTGTGTGTGTGTGTGTGTGTGTGTGTATGATCCTGACCGTCTGTACCTGTGTTTTTCTGTAGTTGCCAGGTTTTGAGCTCTATGAGAGAATGGGCAAAGTGACAGAAGTCTCCTCTCTCGCAGCCATAACGAACAGCATGGCGACATACGTCAAACTGGCACCCATAGTGCCTGGGCCGAATCTTACGGTAATTCACACTGTTTGTCCTCACTGCATGAACCAAGCACCTGGATAACAACACAATCCACTGTAGTGTATTTCATTATTGTGTGTGTGTGTGTGTGTGTGTGTGTGTGTGTGTCTGTATCTGTATAGATAGACAGTTTGTGGGACTCTGCATTTGCTGTTTGGAAAGCGCGCGCACGCGCGCGCGCATGCGTGTGTGTGTGACTTACTTATTGGCATCAAATGGATGGCATGCAGCAAGGTTGGAGCAGATGGTCTTGTTTTCTGTGCTACGCTTACTGATTATCCTGGGCTTGCTGTCATAGCACACCTGGGGAAGGGCAGAGAGAGAATGAAGTGGTGGTGGTATTCAGAGTACAAAGGGGTTAGGTAAGTAAGGAGACTTATACACCAAACAATACCTCAATTCACTGGTCTAATGTATATGTGAAGCATCTTTTGTGTGTGTGTGTGTGTGTGTGTGTATAAAGTGTATGAGTTTACCAAAATTTCAAACAAACCTGGCAGAGAAAGATGAACATGCCGTTAAACTGCTGCAGCAGTTTCTGGACCGTGACTACTGGTTGGTCTCTGACGTCTGGCGTTTCAAACAACAGGTCTCGATTCAGGGTTCCATTTCTCTCGTGTGTCCACATGTCCACCTCGTACTGGTTGAAGGCAAAAGTGCAGTCCTCTCCATATCTACACAAGCCCAAATCTCCTGAGTTCACTATTTCTGGACAAAAAGATTTAGTGGCATGTTAAATAACAACTCTATAACCAGTCACTGGACAGTCCAGTTTTGTACAATAGAAATTTATATTATTTATTTCTATTAGCCTGCAAAGATGGTGGAATTAAATAATATCAAGACTTTAAGTCCTTGTACTTTTTTAGGGGATGGTTTGCTGTGGTTCTCCTTACCTTGGCAGAGGACATATGGCCCTGTGAATGCGAGCCATGAGGGGCGACGTCGGATCCTGGTCCAATTGGTACTGAAACCGACCTTCTTCCTGCACAACAGAATGTCCCGCTGACAGCTGTGGACCAGGTCTGGCATGTGAACATAGCTGTAGATCTCTGCACCTGGAGGTGAAATAAGCATAGGAAAGTGGTTGGTGGGACACAAGAGGTGAAAAGATTCACTCACACACTCATATCAAACACACACACACACACACACTCATAACACTCATAACACACACACACACACAGACAGAGAGAAGAGGACAGTAGAGTAGGGGAACTATATGGGGACCTGAATATTTCCATTTCTTACCACCACATTTGCATATAGGAAACACCTGCACATGTGTGTTGCAAAGGATAGTACAATTGAAGACAGAAAAAACATTGCAGGCCAAAAACACTGAATACTTATTGTGCTTCTAATCATGAGAAAACAATTATTTTGATAAGCCATCAACATTGTGAAATCTTGTTATTCAGAAATATCAATTACTTATATATGATGGGTTTGACCATGCTAGTTCACTAGCTTACTACAGAGACATAGGTGTTCTCACTGTATTTACCTTCTCTGAAGTAGCATGTGGAACAAGCCTGCATGAACTTGTGGGTGAAGTACAGGGGGTGCTTGTACAGTTTGGAGGGGACAGAGGCCAGCAACACGCCGTTTTTGTCCTACGTCACCATGGAAACGCGATTTCCGTTATTAAATATTTTTTCATGGTATAAGAGGCACAGAATATGTTCCAGTCAAATGTATTCATTTTGAACGTAAGAGAATTAAGCATCAATCACTTACGATGTGATTACTTGGCTTTGCTGCGCATCCAGCAGAGGGAGCTATTGTATAGGATTTCTGACCTGTTGATTAAAAAAGTGGAAAAGTGGAATAACTCGTTTATCAGGGCACTTTCATGTGTTAAAAACAAATGAAATTATGAAATGAAAACAAAGCCCCATTTTACAAACATTACAAGTGGGCAACTATTCGTTACGTCTCTTCCCCGTTGAATCATAAAGTCATGAATGTGTTTTTACTACAGACCCAGGCTATCTGCATAATAAGTGTTACTGGAATCAAATTCAAGGGGAAACAAACAAAGCAAGTTATACACAACGCACTATATAGCATGGAATAAAAGTAGCTTTGAAGTATTTGACTAAAATTACGGCACAATTGTATTAAATATAACCTTTTCTTTCGTTTTTACCCTACCAGCATACTCACTGGGCGGTGTAAAGTCAGACAAGGAGTCCAGCCCCTCTCCTCCGACCTTCACTATCGGCACAGCCGCTGTTACCCCTTTCAGCAGAGGTAGATCATCCAGGGAATCAAGTGAATCCAGGTCATTTAAACCCGCGCTGGAGAAAGCAGCAGCAGCCCCACCAACAACGGAGCTAGTGAGTATGCCCATGGACTTCATAAAACGAAGGGGATCGCCTAGCAAGTTGTTTGGATTCGACGTTTCAAACGCTGTCTTGTCAGTTTTCCCTCGCGTGGTGCCTGCTCTCGGATCCAAAGGGCCTGTGACGTGAAGGTAGTCAAAGGGAGCGAGGGAATCCAACTCTTTATCCAGCGTCATATCATTATCTACGTCTTCACCGCAATCTGGGAAGAGGTCTAAGTCGTCCAGGCTGTCTAAAGACCCCAGGGGATCGAGAGCGTCCAGTGGCGATGTTGACGTTTTTTTAGAAGAGAAGGTAGCGGTATCGCCACCCCCCAGGTCAGGGAAGTTATTCAGCGTGTTGACCTGGCTGACCGCTGGGATAAAAAATGCAGGGGGTAGTTGAGGTGAAGGGGCTGGGAGGGTGGTGGGGAACTGGATGGGTTTAAAAGTGGCTGTGGAGGACTTTACGGGGAACGCAGACTGAATGTGAGTCTGGACGATACGGGAGGATGGAGAGAGAGAGAAGAAAAGAAAAAATAAGTGAGCAAGACGCAACAATCCTCAGGTGCAAAATCTAAATCTACAACTTATGGTCACTGCAACAGATTTGCACGTGTCACAAAAATGTTAAATCATGTGCCGGCAGACACACACACACACACACCAAAGTGGCTTCTGGCTCATTGGGGAAGCAGTCCAACAGGCTGTCTAGATCCTCTCCTATCAGCTCAGAGTCTTGGGGGTCTGAGTCAGGCACTGAGAAGGACAACCCCGAGGGTCCTGATCCCTGGTTGCAGGGCAGGTGCATTGTAGGGCCATAGGAGGCATATGGAGGCAAAGTAAAGGACTCTATGGTGACTGGTAAAGAGGACAACGATGGCAAGCTGCTGAAAACAACTAGGACAGAAGTGAACAGAATTGTATCAGAGAACAGTATTTATCAGGAAAAAGTGTTAATTTCTCTTCCTGTATTTAGATATGCCAAAGGGACTTCAAATACACATTTCCTACTCTGAGAGAACTCGATAGATATCAACTTTAAACAACTGCTAAAGAAGTGTTGTGATGAATAACACCTAACACAAGAGGATGGTGTATGTTGTAAAAACACTTGCAAGACTGTCAGTAAAGCATATAAAAAAAACTGTCATGAAATGAGTTAAAGATAGAGTCAAGAAAAATTACCTGGAGGGTTGTCACCCATAAAATTTCTAACATTTTCTGAATCAGCACCCCGAGGAGTCTCCTGAAAAAAAAAAAGGATTAGGGGGAAATCAATACACTAAACTCCAGGTAACATGTTATAGATATACTTTTGCAATATTTAATCTGACGAGGATAGGTAAGGCAATGGAAGTTGCTGTAGTTACTTGTGCAGTGTGAGGATGTATGCTTTCAGTTACACTCATTCCAGGACTTTGCCGAGCACCTACAGAATTTACCATGTCCTGAGAATTACAAAATAAATTAAAATACAACTTCAACTCATCAGCAACAGACATTATAAGAATGCAACGGCATAGTGTGAATATTTCATCCAATTGTTTTTCATAATCTGATTGTGTGTAGATATGTTTTTTTTAATGTTCTCTTTTAGCGCAAATCAAACCTTTTCGTTTCTTAAACGTACCTTTGATTGTGAACCCATGTAGGGTTTGCGGTTTCTCATCCCCAGTAAGCCAGCCAGCTCCTTTGCCAGATCATTCATCTGCTGGTCCTATGAAAAGTTAAAACACACAGGCAAAAACAGCACAATGATCTATATGAGACTTATACAGGTTTGCACAATATGGCCTTTGGAACAAAAACCATTTCACGTAACTGAATCTGACTTTATTTGTAATAAACTACTTTATCCTTCATGTGAATTGTTTTATTAACTTGGTCAGACAGGAAGAAGGCATTACACAAAAGGTAAATCACAGAGCATGAAGACAATGGAATCCAGCCAGACCACACTGTCAAAGAGGAAAGATGGAGAGGATCTAGGGCCAGTCAAAAACCCAGTATTTTTATCCAGAATCTTTACACTGGACATTTAAAAGTGTTACTTACAGGTGGTGCCTCCGTAGTGCAGTGGTAGGCCTCTCTGTAAAGTCCCATCTCCTTCAGACAAAGTGCTTTTCTATAGAAGGCTTTATGGCTGCCCTTGCATACAGCCAAGGCATTGTCACAATCTTGCACACCAAGCTCATACTCTGCCTTTAAAAAACAAATAAAAAGATGAAAGCGTAAAAGAAAGAATGAAAGAAATTACAGACAAAAAGAAAAAGAAAGACTAAAGGAAAACAGATATTAGCCAATCAAATACAGAAAACATGAAATAGTACAGGCAGGCGAGGCTATTTTAAACACATCAAGTCATCCTCAAAAACTGTATGGGTTTACAAAATTGAAATATTCCGCTTCTCACCATAGAGTGATAGACAGTGGCTCGGTTCACATACAAGCTCTCCAGGAGAGACTTAAGCAGGCCTAACTCTTCTGTCTGGGCATAGTGTACTACGTTCACTCCTTCAGTGTAATCTTTAATGGCCTTGTCACAGTCCCCATCTTTGAAAGAGATGCCCCCCTCTTCTAGAAGATTGTTCACCAACTGGGTCAGAAACTCCTGAGAAGAAACAATTAAATGTGTTAATTTTTTATTTTCTGCTACAAATTGTAATATTGACGTCACAGGAACTGAATCTGGAAAAAGTTGTATAAAAAAATTGAATGTCTTGAAGATAAAGCATGTAATGGAAACTAGAGACAAATGGTAATGATAAAGAAAGGGATGGGTTAAAAACGAACTAGAAGGATAACAAGTAGGCTTAAAACGTGGCATTTGTTGGAAAGAACATTGTGACCTTGGACTGAATAGGGCCACCGTTTGTCATAGAGAAGTATTGTGAGGAAATAGAGTAAAGTCAGAACACTGTAAAAAGGTAACAAACTAGGGGTAAGCTAAGGGAAAGGGGAATTCATAGCATAGCATGACCTGGGCTTAACCTTACCTCATAGCCCTGGGGATCTGGATATGGAAGAGATGACCTAGACCACAAAATAAAGATCATCAGCCCATGGACTCAAATGATGGCACCACTAAAATCTGATGCAATAAACTACGGACGTTCTTTAATAATACATTTTCTATTAATACAAAACGCATATACCATGTTTTGGACAATAGACTGACACAAATAAAGGCAACACGTCAAACAGATTTTAACATTTAGTGTGTTTACTACTCACTGTATAAAGCCCAGAGCATTGTCTATGTCATCCTTGCGTTTTTGTCTCGCTGGGTCCATTGTGGCTTACTGGAGATCAAATACAAATATTGGTCAGCTGTAAAATAGTGACTGGGGCCAAGGGTAACGTTGTTTAGTTGCAAGATATGACATTGTACTGCTGACTCCAGATTGATTGATGTTTCAGTGTTTCTTTAACTGACAGATCGTTAACTGAAATGGTCAACGATACGAACATAAAATCCCTGAAAGTTTGTTAACGTTCTTCAAGTTTTTGGCATCCAGTTTTCAACTATTAATAGCTTCAAAACATGACATCATTATCTAACAGCTGGCTGGCATAACATCCTCAAAACATGACCGCGATGTGAGCATGATTTTTCCAAATATTATTGGTAAACCAACAGGAAGAAATTTAGCATGAACGATTCATCAACACACGATTAGCACCCACCTGGTACGAGCGTTCATCAAATTCACGTTAAATTACGAAAGCATGCTGTGCCCAGATGAAATATCTGATTCAATCAAGCCTCAATCAAGCATGTTATGCAGTAATCCAGAAATAAAAGGCACATTTCTAATGTTCCAGGCACATTCAGATAGTGGGAGAACTAAGTTTCATTTCTGTATCGTCGTGCAGGTTCCCTCCCTCTTTTGGCCCCACACAGCATGCACCGTGACCCAGCCCAGGTCCTAAAGAGTGTCAATTCAAATAAATCAACTTATTTCATCAAAACAAGGTTAGCTACACGTCTTGATTTTTCGGGAAAATTGTATTTGATATCATTTATCATATTTTATTATACCAAAAGCCCTCGAGTCCTTAGTTACTTCCCCAGGTCGTGGAACAGATAAAACGTCATGAACTACAAATCCCTTGAATCTCAGAACAAAATGTCTTCAGCTCCCTGCTCAAGCGAGCGGGAGTGTGAGTCAAACACATAACTTGCTCTGAACAGGCCTAGCCACGCTAACGTTTCACAGATCGTTATCCTGGGTAAGCAATAATTGTCTTTCAGATAATAACTGTAATTAAGATGACTCTGTCTAACGGAATTAGACAAGCTACAATGGTCTGCTTAGCAGCGCCTGTCAGTGTCACACACATTACAAAGTATAGCTAACGCAACTTAGCAAGCTACGTACATAATAAACAACGAATTACAACCTCCGTTGCGTTGTGCTAGTAGCTAACTTGGCCAGCTTGCAAGCAACATTTCGCCAGTTTAGAGATTGGTACATTTGCAAGCCACCTAGTAGTACCATAACAAGGCCAGAATATTTTTCAACGGTTTGCAGCCTACCGTTCATGATAGCAGCTACAACTTGCCCTGTTTTGTGTTTATGTAGCTAGCTAACGTAAGTAAATGTGACTTTACGTTAGCTCATCTTAGGGAAGAAATAATACACTCACTGCCAACTAAATTTGATTGTAACGCGGTAACTTAGCTGGCTTTTGTTCTGACTGTAAAGCAATGTATTAAAAATGGATTTACACAAAAATCATGTTAATCAAAATCTGTAGTGACTTGTTAAGCCAAACGGCGAGTGAGGGTTGGATTGGTTCAGTCACTCTACACAAAATATGGTTTTCTCAGCTGTCATTTGAATGTCACAATTGCTCGTGTAGGGTAGATTTTCAGTTATTTTGTGACGTACTTAATGAACTGTTTGTGTATTGGCTTTGTTTCAGCTATCCCAATGGCGTCCGACGTTGTTGCCCAGCTGGCCGACTCACTGGCCAAAACTCAAGTTGTGGAGGGAGAGTTGAGCTACAAGGGCCAAGGAAGAAAACTGGACAATGCACAGTCGGGTGAGTTATCTCAACCCATCCTCCTCATGGAGGCATGCTCGTGACTGACATTTATTTGCTGGACAAATTAATGTTAAAGCTTTTTGTAACATTAAACAAATATTTTGAACACACACTTGCACCACATTTTAAAAGAGCTTATTCTCTCCATCACTCTCAGTGGAAGAGATAGTGAAGGAAATCAAGGACTTCAAAGGTTTGCAGGCCTTGAGGTTGGAGGGGAACACTATAGGAGTAGAGGCAGCACAAGCTATCGCCAAAGCTTTGGAGACCAAGAAAGAGTTCAAGGTATGCACCTATGCCAATCTGGTAACAGACAATGGATAAATTGACAGTGCTTAACCCAGTGTGACTACAGACTAGGGTTTTTTTATTTATAGAATGCATAATTGAATAAACTATAACATATCATGTCAGTGTTTTACTTCAGTAAACATTTATCCGCTGTTCTCTCTCTCTGTCTCGCTCTCTCTCTCTCTCTCTCCGTTATCAGTGTTGTTACTGGAGTGACATGTTCACAGGTCGCCTACGTTCAGAGATCCCTCCTGCACTGGTGAGTTAGTTCAGCTCGCCAAGTGTTATTGTCAAGTTGGTATTGCTTTCATTAACCGACCCGTCGATACGTCACAACTCTTTGTGTTCTAGAACTCCCTGGGTGAAGCTCTGGTGATGGCGGGAGCCCAGCTGAAAGTTCTGGACCTTAGTGACAACGCCTTTGGGCCTGACGGGGTGAAGGGCATTGAGAAGCTTCTCAAGAGCACCGCCTGTCACACGCTGCAGGAACTAAAACTCAACAACTGTGGCATGGGCATTGGAGGAGGAAAGGTGGGGGTCGTTGGGATATGTGTGGTTTTTCAGTGGCCTGGATATAGGGTATTACCAATGGGACTATTTTAAATGGGGATGTCAAGTTTGTTTTTTAAGTATCTTTTATTAAGTTGTTAACCCTGTTGCTATGTAATTGAGATTCGGCTAAGCTATTGTTGGTCGTTTTTGAAGCTGACCGTTGCTTGGTGTGCTGATGCCCCACAGATCTTGGCTGCCGCGTTGACGGAGTGCTACAAACAGTCCAGTGCCCAAGGCAACCCCCTGAAGCTCAAAGTGTTCATTGCCGGCAGGAATCGCCTGGAGAACGATGGAGCCACGGCCCTGGCCCAGGCCTTTCAGGTACTATGTCTATGGTTTTATGTCCAAATTGTAACAGGTGTTGTATCGCTGTTCAACCATTATTGATTAATACAATGGTCGATGCATGGAAATATTTTTGCAGCATTTCAGAAGTAACATTAAAAATTGATTGACCAAATATTTCATACACAATCACAAAGAGTTTGTTGTCCCACCTGTCTGTTTGTGTCTGATATGTGGATCCCATCCTCGTGTCCGCAGTTGATGGGCAGCCTGGAGGAAGTGCACATGCCCCAAAATGGCATTAACCATCCCGGCGTAACAGCTCTGGCAACGGCCATGCAACACAACCCCGACCTGCGAGTCCTCAACCTCAACGACAACACATTCACCAAGAAGGGAGCTATTGCCATGGCTAAGGTACCGAATAGTCAAATCAAATGTATTTGTAGAGCACATTTCATACACAAAGGCAATTCAATGTGCTTTACACAAGGCAGTTTTCAGTTAATGTTGGCATTGCAGACATTTCATGTCTTAATGACTGAGTGTTGTGTTTGATAGCTGTTGGTCCATTCGTTGTTCGTTCTGTGTAATTAATTGCCGACCAATTTGTGTGAAGCGCTTTGAGTCTCGAGAATAAAATAAAAAAATTAAAATGAATTATTAATATATCAGAAAATAAGTCGCCATTTGAAACACATGTTCTACACGGAGCTCTAATCCACTACACTGCAAATGAGCAATTTTATGTATAGCCTGTGAATAATGTATACTGTATTTGAAAGTGGTATCATTGCGTTTTGATTTATGCCCCTTTCAGGCGCTGACACATTTACGCAGCGTCCAGGTCATTAACTTTGGGGACTGTCTGGTAAGATCGGAAGGAGCCATCGCCATCGCAGAGACTGTACAAGAGGGACTGCCAATTCTCAGGGTAACAAGCAGTGTCCCAGAAACGACAATACAATCTCTTCATCTTTTTAATGTATTTTCTTTACATTTGACACTTGTCTCTCAATTGAAAAATGTATATTGACATGTAATACTGAATATATATTGTTCAGGAACTAAATCTGTCATTTGGGGAAATCGGAGAGGAAGCTGCACTGATTGTGGCGCAGTCGGTGCATGGCAAAAAACATCTAGAAAAGCTAGACCTAAACGGTAAACAATCACACTACTTTATTCTAGTGCTACATTTGTAATTGCTTATACACATTAATTTTATAGATCTCGTTAGTTATAGTATTGAATTTCCTTAGTTTACCTCTTTGATCTTAGTTATAGTATTTAATTTCCTTAGTTTAACCTCTTTGTCTTTGTTTCTGTGTATGAAGGTAACAGCCTGGGTGAGGATGGTTGTCAGGCTCTGAAAGAGGCCATGGATTCCATGAAAATGGGAGACTTGCTCGGGTCCCTAAGGTAAAGAACTGGAATTATGGGAACAGGAGTCCCATGCTTACATGTCCTCACTTTACCAGCCTTATGTTTTTTTTTTTAATCCTTTTGTTTGCCTTTAATGCTTTCTGGCAACGTTCCTAGTGCATGAGAATTTTGGTCTTTTTGTGCCATTTACTTTAAAGGGACCCTAATGTAAGATTTTGAATATTTATTTGTCTAGCATTGTTTTATCACTCAGAGAGATTGTGCCAACAGCATGAAAAAGTTAAATCTCTGCCTTGTGCATATTCTCTAGTTCACCTCTGACAACACATCTACCCTATTTTACAAGCTGTTCTGAATTGCAGGGATTTGTGATGTAGAAAATCCAAGTCAATCTAATTGGCCAATCACGGACTCAGCTTCGCAGGCCGCAGCCATGACAGCAGCAGAATGTTACTATCCCTAGCCAATAACATAACTCAGCTGATGAATGTTAATGAGCAATGGTGTAAACTCGCGTTCACCACTGGAAACACAGAGCCACCTTAGAGTAATGCTTTAAAAATATAATATAATTTTTAATTTTTGTTCAAATACTCTTTAATGTGCTTCACACAAGGAAGCACACACAAATGTATTAATGTCTACATTATGGGCCCTTTAAAATGTCAGTTAATAAATGTTTAGAATGAATAGACAATTAACAATGCCGATGCATTCTCGTCATGTTTAATGTGTGCTCTCCCGCTGAATGTAACTCCCTGCAGTGATGACGAAGGTGAGCCAGAAGAAGATGAAGAGGATGAGGATGAAGAGGACGACGACGAAGAGGATGGTGATGAAGAAGAGGTGGTAGAGGAGGAGGAGGAGGAGGAGGAAGACGAAGAAGAGGACCAGCAAGAGGATAACAGTGTGACCCAGGTTGGAGGTTGAGATGGATTATATGATAGTGTATGCATTAGGCTTTGGATCCTACTCTAGGTTAGTGAAATGTTCTCCGTTTTCACCCTGGTTCCTTTCAGGTGTCCACTCCTTCGTCAGCTGTTCGCCCCCCGGACGTCTCCTCCTTCCTCAGCTTTCCTTCCCCAGACAAACTTCTCAAACTGGGGGCCAAGAGGGCCATGCTCATTGAACAACAGGTAAACAAAAACAACACACTCAGCATTTATGCGATGCTCATGACCATGACAGTTGCGCTGATAACAGAAATGTTTGGCATTTTTATTGAAACTCAAATTCACTCGAGGCACTTTATTTCTAATTCTAACATTATTTATAAAGTTGGTACCATTTTTGGGGAGGGGGATGTGTCTGTCATTAATATGCATTTTTTACATTCATTTTCTCTTGTATGCGAGTGCATAACACATTACTTGGCTTCATTCCCTTGCTTCGTCTCTGTGCCAGGTGGATGTGTCTGATGCTGGGAAAATGGCAGAAGCATTTCTTAAGATCTCGTCTGTATACAAGGAGGAGGACGAAGACATCAAGACAGCTGTGCTGGACAGCATTGGTGTGTTGATTCCGCTGTATTGCTTGCGTAAATGTATCCCAACTCTGTTTGTTCTCTTGAGTGACGTTAATGGTATGTGTTGTTGTTCATTTGTGTGTGTTCTCAATGTTTTAAAGATGCCATTCTCAGGAAAGCTTTTACCAATCCCTCGTTCCAAGGCTACACCTTTGTATCGTCTCTGTTAGTACTGCTGGGACTTCTGAAGGTATGCTTTTGGCGTGGCTTTTGGCTTTCTGTGTAGCATTTTACTTTTATATACTGCTTTTATATACATTCTCTATATTTCTTGGCTTCTCCTATATTTACGGCTTTCACACTCACTCTGTCATTGCTCTTTTCCTTTTTTCGCTTCCCTCCCGTCTGTATTTATGTTCTTTCCTTCCCTTCCACTCTTTCCTTCCCTACCCCTCTTTCCCGCCCTTACCCTCTTTCCCGCCCTTACCCTCTTTCCCGCCCTCTCCTCCCTGCTGCCCCGTCAGAGCGAGGACAAAGTGAAGCCGGTGCGTGTGGTGCCCGGTCACCTCCACGCCATCGAACACGCTGTGCGCCAGGACTACTTCCCCCAGGAACAGGTGGCGGTGCTGGAGGCCTTTATGTCCCGGTAAGGGATCGACTGACTGAGTGGGGGTCAGCAGGCAGCCTAGATCTCAGGTACCTCCAACCAACTGCAGATAAGCAGGTCGACACACTTGGTGTGAACCCTTATTAGTTGATGTGTATCGGTGAGCAGTGGGCACAGTGTGGGTTGGGCACAGATAATGACTACTATACTATACTTTATTAGAAAATTTTTAATAGGCTTTTCTGACCTATTAAAAAAAACGAAGCTTTTTTGTATTAAAATAAAGTACAAAATAAAGGACCTTTCCACCGTCTGCATCACAGAAAAGTTTTAGAAATTGGGCCTTCAATTTGTGTTGTGCAGTTGTAAGTTGTTAGAATTACCACAGTGTAAACTTGTCTAGTCGCATTGTGTGGCCTTTGTTGAAACATTCTATTCTGTGACCCACAGACAAACCCAGGCTATGGAGTTCTGCAGCACTGCCAGAAACAGCCTCCACTCCACTCTGTTGAAGCTCAGACCTGAGAGCTGAGACACAAGGGATCACACATACATGACGTACACCCACAGACTGGACTTTTTTAACAGGACAAGAGTGCAGTACCCCCCTCAGCCCTACACACACACACACACACACACACACACGTATACACACACACTGACCGGACTTATCGTAAACGGGGAGACAATACCTACTTCAGACTAAGAAGAATTTACCTGTGTAAACCTATTTCATGCTTTCTCAACTGGGAAAACAAATCACAAAAGGACAATGCTGGATCTCGTTTAATAAGAGCACTTCCCTTTTGTAGTGTTCTTGAGTAACAACGAGGGACGTTTACAAAAGGACTTGCGTTTTCAAGTGGAATTTTTGGATTGTACTGCAGGGACTTATAGGTTGAAGTGCTAATTCACTCTTTGTTGTGGTTTGCTGGTAAGGTTATTTCCAAGACGAGAGTCTTCTCTTCCGGTAGCAAATATACAGTAAACGTAAGTGGTGTGCAGGAAAATTATATTGCTTCGTTTCATGTTTACCTCCTGAAAATGCTCATTTTTATTGTTTTGTATTAAATGATTAGAATATACAACGAGGAAAGATTATTTGTGTTAAACATGTAACATAGGCTGCTAAAACATCATGAAATTATTGTAAATATGTATTAACAATCAAAAGGGAAGAATAAACTAGGAGACATGCCATTCTTCTTGTCTCAATCAGGCACATAGCATCAGAAAGGTGTCAGCTTTAAAATTCACTGATCTCTAAAAATAGTATGGTTGGCTTGTCATTGGGATTGTTTAAAGAATAAGGAATTGAAATGTTTGCCATAGTGTGACAAGTTGAAACTAAAGTAACTTTTTTGTTCTTTAACTCATTGTGTGTTTTTAATGAAAACATTACAGTGTCTTCTGTTTTAATTATTAGCCTTTTGGTTTTGGGATAGAAACAGGTTTTTTTAGCTTCTAAGAATTTGTACACAGCATTTTACGATCTGTCAAGTTCAGCACCTTCTGAATGGTCAAATCACTATATTTAAAAAGATAAGTTTGACATTATTTGCACTTCTGATGACAAGGATACTTCAGTCCTTGACCTTAAATGTGTTGGCAATGGCTTTACCAGACGCCTCAGAGACAGATATTCCTTATTCGATAAAACAGCACTTATTTGACTTCCTGTGTTTTTTCAAACCATATTGTTACCCCAAGGAGGACTAAATATGACATACTATAAAACAATTAAAATACTTTTGGTTAGTAGCTTAATAGTCACTTTATACTTGTGTAACAGAAATACAATTGTCAGACTGATATTTTGGACCCATATTGTGTTGTGCATTAAAGTATTTTGTACTGAAGCAAAGGATGCCAGTTTTACAAATGCTCAAAAGATAATTATCTGCCTCAGACTTCAGAGATTCTTAAATGTGACTACCCCATTGTAAGGAAATGTGTTGCCATGGTGTTAATTTTAAGAAAGGGATGCAGGAACTGGGGGTCAAGACAGGAATTTGACAAAGGTGTGTTTTTAGGACCCTATACACTATTACAGTTGTTCACTCAGTCTAGCGATGTGAGTGAGCTTGCTGCAGAGAATCCAAGCTCAAATTTTCAGATGCGATTTCATCAGTCAGTACCCATAGCAACTTGGTTTCTCATTCATTATATTAAACGTGTTGTGTTTGACGAGTTAAGGGCTGGAATAATTTGGATTAAATTATTTAAATAAAGACTATGGTAAGATTTTTTCTTTTACACTGAATTTTTACTTATTGATATGCATAATACCACGACCTGTAGCTCAATCACAATGTTACCAAAGTTTAGTACTACTAGATATTTGGATGAAATTGCATCTTAGCATACCAGTGAAATTAGTCAAAAAGTATTGTTCTTGTAATACAATAAAAGGCCTACGTTTTTCTGCGTAATTGCACAGATGTTGGCAAACCCATTGTTGACTAATTCCGATCCTATGTAACACAGATGGGCTCTTTCTTAGAGAGACCAGCCTTGGTAATGATGCTCTTGGCACAGTTTTTACTTGGGGAGGCGGTTAAATGTCCAAGTATCTGCACCTGTGACAACTCTAAACTCACTGTGGCCTGTATTGGCAAAAACCTTACCTACGTCCCTCCGACCGTAGATGAGGTAAGTTATTCGTAATGGTCGTAATGGCCAAATTGATGTATTTACATTTACATTGCACTCATTCTCAGTCCACTCAATCTTTACGTTTTGTCCTCGCCTCTGGTCAATTATCACATGTAGCCGACACCTTGAAGCTTGTAAGAGGACTGATTTTTCTGCTATATACTAACGATGAAACCCGGGTGAAGGCTCGTATTTGGCTCAATTTACATCCCGTTTTCATAGATTACGGTGAAATTGGACCTAAGAAACAATAATCTGCAGGTGTTACCCAGGGGGGCGTTCCAGCACATCCCCTACCTCACCCACCTAGCCCTTCAGCGCTGTAAAATCGAGACAGTCAAAGAAGGAGCGTTCCGCGCCCTGGGGCGCTTGGTCTCCCTAAACCTGGCCAATAACAATATTGAGGTCCTTTATCAGGTGGGTGACGCATTTTGCATCAACATACTTTTCTGAAACGTACTGTGTAGTAAGTATAGCTCCTTAATTACAATTAATACTAATGTTATGACATACAGATTTATTTAAATAATGGATATGTACCAAACATACAGAAATTGACTTTACAAAGCTACCATGCACTCCAGTCCAAAACCTTTGCCTATTAATCATCTTTCTCTCTTCATCTCTCTCTCTACCTCTCAGGGCTCCTCCTCACTTCACTTTCTCTCTCTCTCTCTCTCTCTCTCTCTCTCTCTCTCTCTCTCTCTCTCTCTCTCTCTCTCTCTCACTGTTTTCCTTGATATCCATATTTCCCTACCTTTGCGTCTCATTCACATATCCTCTCCCCTCACACATCAGGAGTCCTTTGACGGCCTATCCTCCTTGAAGGAGCTCCATCTAGACTATAACCGAGTGGATGAGATCCGTCCTGGAGCTTTCACTCAGCTGGGCGTCCTCAACCTGCTGGTCCTAACACACAACCGGCTGGTCTACATACCCAACATGGCCTTTCAGGTACAATGTAAATTATTTGTAAATCTTGATGCACACAAACACACTCTGATAGACGTGCTTGTACATGTGGAAAAAGTTAATTTGTGTACGTACATATTGTCAGACGTACATGTAAAAACATACACGAAAAGTGGATTATGCGTAATTTATATTGGAATCTATTGATCCTACTGTACACCCAGGGCTTAAACAGCATCAAGTGGCTGCGACTCAGCCATAACTCCCTCAACAACTTAGCAACCGAAGCCTTCACGGGCCTCTTCACTCTCACACGCCTCAGCCTAGACCATAACGAGCTGCAGTTCTTCCCCTCGCAGACCATGGCTAGGTAATATTTATTATAATAATAATACATTTTATTTGTAATGTGCTTTGCATGGTAATAACAATCTCAAAGCGCTAGGTAGGGTAGATATGTCTGTTTGTTGTGGATTCCTATTCCATGTTGCAGGTGGCAGATTTGCTGTTGAACATTTGCTTTATCTAAACCAAGAATTGTTTAAAATGTGTTGTTTTTTATTTTATGCCGAGATAAATAGTTTATGGCATGGGATCGACCCATACAATAATAACTACTTCAGTTTCATGTTGTCCCTGCCACCCCTAGACTGACAGAAGTCACCCGCCTGGACCTGACCTTTAACCCGATGACCTACCTGGGGGAGGATTCCGTCTCCATGGCCAAGCTCACCCACCTGTACTTAGACCACTTGTCCCTCCAGGATCTGTCAGACACAGCCTTTTCCCAGGCCCCACTCCTCTCGCATCTGGACCTCAGCCACAACCAGCTCCGCTATCTTGACCCCTTCAGTGGTCCCAAGGAAATGTCTCTCCTCAATCTCACAGGTATAAAATTGTGACTGCTGTAGCAACTAAGTATTGTGAGAACAAGGTAATATTGTTCCTATGGACGTATTCCCGAACATACTATATATAGCATTATGTTCAGCTTATGTGACCTTAAGTGCGAACAAAGAGTGCTTCACCCGCTCGACCAATTTTCGACAAATAAAGGTTAACAGCAAAGCTTTGAGTCATCTGTAATTGAAAAACACCAGTCTTAAACACGATTTCTCTGTTAGGTAACCCCATCTATTGTAACTGCTACCTGAGACCCCTGAAGGAGTGGGCTAGACAGACTCGCGTGAAGCTGTTGGGGGCCTGCACCGGACCCCCTCACCTGGCCGACGAGCCGCTGGAGTCAGTAGGAGCTGTAGAGCTGCGCTGCAGGAGCAGACAGGAGATGATGGAGGAGGAGTTTGAGGTGAAAGAAGAGAGCAAAGAGGACAAAACCCTGTTACCTACAGTCAAGCCAGTGAAAAAAGTCAAGTGTCCAGCAAACTGTGACTGTGATGTGAGTTCATTTATATACATTTGATTAATATAGATTTAACCGTAATACAATTAGAACTATAATCTCATAATGATTGGTCTGAAATATAATAAGACACTATAGTGTCTCCAGTGTCAGTCTTAATTCTCGGCTTTCTTTAACGCCTCATAGATTACATTTCCTTATTTGGGGTTCGTTTCTATTGTGTTTCCCATCCTCTCAGACTGAAGCACAGCATGCCACGTGCGAGGCTCGCAGTCACGCCAAAGTCCCGCGTGGCTTCCCTTCTAAGACCCAATTTCTAGATCTCCGTAGCAACCACTTCCACAATCTCCCCGGCAACAGTTTCCCCGGCACTGATCAGGTGGTCTCCCTTCATCTAGAATTCTGTAAAATCCACAATATCGAGGATGGTGCCTTCCGCGGTATGAAGGGCCTGGTCTACCTCTATCTGTCCCATAACGACCTCACCCTCCTGGGGCCAGAGGTCTTTGCAGGGGTCCCCGAGCTCGTCTACCTCCACCTGGAGGGGAACAAGCTGGCTCAGTTCCCAGGGTTATCTGTGGCATCACTGCCCAATCTCCTAGTGTTACACCTTGAGGGCAATTCTATTGGTGAGCTGGGACCAGCGGGTCTGCTGAAAGCCTCAGCTCCTAAACTAATGGGACTGTATCTGACTAATAACACCATAGCAACCATCGCCAAGGGCGCTCTGGACTCCACCATACTGGATACGCTTCATCTGGAGTCCAATCGACTATCAGAGGTACCAACTCAGGCGTTATCCAAGGCGTCTGCTTTGGAGGAGCTGAGTCTCTCTAAGAATCCCATTCGCTGGATCGCACCAAAGGCATTCCAACCGTTCTCGAAGAGTCTGAAACGACTGTACATGGAGGAAATGGGTCTGGAGAAGGTAAATGGCACTGTCAGTTTTACCGGTCTGCATTAACAGATTCACTGCATACACTTGTAGAGTGAATGTGGTCATGCTTCAAAACAGTGTGTATTACACCAGATATATAAACAGCAAAATATTAATTTTCACCCGTTACTTTCTTTTTCAAATGTACACATTTGCACACCTTCTCCATCCTTGTTTTCATAAAGCCATCATAACTTTGGTTCATTCAACGATCACCTATTTTATCAACACAAACACAACATAATGTTTGTTAACATGGATCTGTTCTCAAAAAACGATAGATGTCCAAGGACTCTTTGACCGGACTGGGCCCACAGTTGAGGCGCCTGTCTCTGGGAAGAAACCAACTGGAGGAGCTGCCTGATCTGAGCCACCTGACAGGCCTAAGGGAAATCAACCTGGCGCACAACCCTCTGCTGTGTGACTGTCCTCTATTGTCCTTGCGCAGGTATGTTTATAACTCTATAGAGACGGACATATGAAATACTTAAAACTAAAAGACGTAAAGAAGACAGTCTCAAATCTAACTACTGGTCAGTTTCAGTTCACTTTTAACCAAGTCAGTTCCATCCAGGAGATGGGTAGATATTAAGTTCCATTTCAAAAGTATTACATTGTACTGCTATTCTTCTAAAAATAATGGTAGAGGTCTAGTGGTTGAAAACAAGTATGGGTTACCTAAATGCTCTTTCAGAGATTCATGAAACTGAAATGTATTTAACAATAGGTTTCAGGATTGACAACTCTATTGTGTCTTTTATCTCCAAGGTGGATGGAGAAAGTGAGTCTAAAAGTGACTGCAACATGTGCACATCCGCCTGAGGTCAAAGGTCAAAGTGTCAGAGATGTTCATGTCTTCAAGGGCTGCCCTAACCACAACTCCTCTTCACGGGGGAAGGAATCTGCTAAGGGCCCGAAATCGAGTAAACCCAATCCGACCAGCCAAAAGTTGGCCAAATCACAGAAAGCTAAACTCATAAAACCCAATGCAAAGCCTACAAAGCAGGTTAAACCAAGGCCCAAAAATCTAGAAAAAAAAAACAATGGTTACCAAAAGTACAATATGAAAACAGTATAATGACAAAGCTGAGAGCTTAATTTGCACTTTGATAATAACTTACTTATTGCAGCAAGGACTGACATATTGGAATGAAGACGGATTCGATTCCAATAGTCATGGGTGTAATGTAATGCCACATTTTACCGACAGGTGTCATACCGGTGTCATACAGAAGCAAGCAGACCATATACTAGCTTTCAAACTTGAAACCCTGCTGCCAAACAGTTACAGTGCATTATTGCCAGTTCCCTGCAAACATCTCACGCACATGATAAATAATGTTCTGAGGAAACCATTGAATCAAAGTTAGTAATTGCATTATGAAATGAAGGGGGGAGAGGGGGCGTAAAGTATTATCCAACGTTACATTTAGAAAAAGAAGATGCTGCAAACTGTACCAATACTGAAAGTAACCATGAAAGCATAATAAAGTTATTTTAGTTTTGATAAAGTGGTCATCGTTGTCTTACTTGCATAACCCCAAAGGAGATTGTTGCAACATGGCCCCGTGTTTGTTTCTGCAGATAATAAAATCATACGGTCAACAGATGTTTCATGCACATGAATACTTAAATAAATGTATACTACAGGGTACATGTGGTTCTATGGTGTAATGGTTAGCACTCTGGACTCTGAATCCAGCGATCCGAGTTCAAATCTCGGTAGAACCTATGTTTTTTTTCTTTTTACGGACACAGCATATTCCCTAATACCATTTGGTAACACAGACATATGGTAATGCCGAAGAAAAGCATCTAATACCATTGCAGCGAATAAGAATAAATGATATTTCGAAAAGCGCTTGATACTTATATATCGCCGACCAAAATTGAGCTGTAACGTCCCTTTAAAAAAGCCAGAGCATCTTTCACGCGTCCATTACATCACGCATTCACACAAGAAGTTTCGGCAGTCAAGATGGCAGCAGCAATGGATGTTGATACCCCGAGTGGCACAAATAGTGGCGCAAGCAAGAAACGTTTTGAAGTGAAAAAGGTATGCAGTGTTTTTAGAAACCCAAGATAAAAATGATCTTAATTTAGGCCCTGGCCACTGCCACTTTATTGCGATATCTTGTTAAAATCCCGGTCTAGCATCGCTAGGCTAACACTAGCAAGCAAGCTAAGCTAGCTAAAAGCTAACTAGCTTAACATGAATTAGCGTTTTACTGTGTAAGCTGCTTAGATGCAACTGATATTTAAAGTTGGATGAATAGACTAATTGCTATTTATCTGTATAGTAAGGTACCCTTACGCAACGAAAAGCAAAACTCAGGGCAACAACATTGACAATACGCGGAAATCGTTTTGAAGAACTCTTATCTTTGACACCTGACTTCATGACTTATTAATATTATTAAGTCAGTTCCGAGTAAGAGTTTGTATCTGGAAAGATTTCTACTGTTCATAGTATTTTTTTTTCGTGACAAATTGACAATAGGAAAAACGTTACTTGTCAAATAAAATAATGTTGGCTGACTTGTGATTCATTTCAGTGGAATGCTGTTGCACTGTGGGCCTGGGACATTGTAGTGGACAACTGTGCCATCTGTAGGAATCACATTATGGATCTCTGTGAGTAATGAATAATAAATACCGTTGTACCAGCTGTGGAAAAACTGCCACAAGAGGCAAGCGTTTGTTTGTAGTCTTGCCCTAAACAGACAGGTACACCTTTATCTTAATATGTGTAGCCTGTAATTATGAGGGATCACAATTCTACAAGTGATCGACAACCAACTAACTAAATCAATTTGGATTCAAGCCTATATATAGTCTGAATAAGTGTTAGGCTTTGTTACCCCAAGGACACACATCTTCCTAGATGTTAATACTTGGTCCAAATAAAATTTTCAATAAGTACAGATGGTTATGTGAAACATATGTTTAATTGGTATTGGATGTTTCAACAGTTGTATGATAAATCCTTTTCTTTCCTTTTTGCCATGCAGGCATAGAGTGTCAGGCCAATCAAGCCTCTGCCACATCTGAGGAGTGCACTGTAGCCTGGGGTGTCTGCAATGTGAGTGAGATTGGTGGACAAGAATTGCCTAATTGTATAATGTCTATGGGGCAGACGAGCATGACTTGTATTCTGTCTTGGCTACAGAAATGACATACAGTACATCTACTTTTATCCCCCCAAAAATACATCTTGATTCTATGTGTAAATGTTCAAACCGAACCTTCCAACTTCCTGCGTTATTCTTTCCCCACCCAGCATGCATTCCATTTCCACTGTATCTCTCGTTGGCTAAAGACCAGGCAGGTGTGCCCTCTGGACAACAGGGAGTGGGAGTTCCAAAAGTAAGTATCAAAATAATGAGTTATTAGGAATAAAACTAGTTAGAGAAACTATAGACGTATGCAGTCTACGAGTGTGTGTAAAAGGAGCTAGTCTCTCAGGTTTACCTGTTCATTACGTGCGCTATGTTATTGCCCTTTCAATTCTGCCTGGATTGTTCATATGGGGATAGGATGAGTTTTGAATAACAATGTAAGTTATATTATATTGACGAGGCTTTCCCCATGTCACGCCTCTTTTCCACTTTTTATAGGTATGGACACTAGGTGTAAAACTCTGGACCATTATTGGAGCTTTTGCAAGTTTCGCACCGTTTCTCCTCCCTTTGTATTACCTCTCCAGTCTCCAGACAGACATTGCCCACACGTTTGCTTCCCATGTATTTGTTTTAGGTTAGCAGTAAACAACCTTTTTTAAGTTGAATTTGCAATGTTGTTGTAAATTATAAATAATAAATATCAATATTCAGCCCAAATCAATTCAGCGTCAATAAAATGTGCTTTAATTTTTTGTTTGTCACGTACATTTGGAATTTTTATACATGTATAACCATGACACATCTAATTTAGAATTATAGCTGAATTATGTGTCGTCACAAAGAATTTAACTGTAGCGAGCAATCTTGGCTATGAAGTGGCTGGGTGGCCCTGAGCCATTTTGTCCATTTTGTGGCCTTAACTGTTCCTGCATTTAGTAAACAAGATCTATTAACGGAATGTTCTTAACACCACTCGTTGCAGATTGTATAGGCACTCAAATCTTATATTTCAGAATGCATTGGAACTAGTATATTATCAAAGTAGGCTAATACACAAATAATATTTAAAAAAATCCAAAGCCAAAGGTTTGTGTGGCCCCGATTGATGTGCACCTTGTAGCAGCAGAGGACAGGGTCATACCAGTCGAGTGAACACAGTAACCTGAAGCCTTGTTGTTCAGACGCCCACGTGGTCCACTGTGGTAATCCTTCCAAAAGGAAAATCAACAGCTTGATGGGATTAGTTGCTCTGATGCAGCATATAGGAATCAGCAGGAAGACATGGGTTGTTTAATTTGTGTAGACAAAATATTTTGTTTCCCTTTTACTGCCTACTCCCTCATACTTTGGCTCGAACATTCAAGGAAATATGGGTTGGAAATTGTACTATCAAAACATGGTTCACCCTACAAGACTGATTCTTTGCACTGTTATTAATACAAGGTCAGTAAACCTGTGTCTGGTGCTTCGTTTTCTAGATCTTAGAAGTAGTACAGAATCGCTCTGAAAACCTTGATCAGTGAGGAAATTAAGATAGAAATAGCTTACCTGGATTAGACAATTCTTTGTCTATATATAATCATTTACACTAGACTTCAGACTTCAATAACTACTAAATGTGATAAGCTAGGGTCTGCAGTCGATCATGTCAGACACTGTAAAACTTAGAACACAAATGACAAAGAAAAGTTCTGCAACAACCAAAGATTTATTGATATTATTTCAACAGACTCAATCAAAAAGTACAGTAACATATTTTATTTTCTTAGCAATTGGAAGGAGACAGACAAGGGAAAGTTAATTCACATTAAAAGTGAGGTGGGGAAACACAATAGAAAACCTGAGGGGGAAATCAGTTCAAAAAAAATCATACTGTGTATGTCTCATCCCGATTAAAGACAAACCAGCTGCTGTTAGCTGGCTAGCTAGTGAGATGGCCCACAATCAGTTCGATGGCTCTAAAATGTTCCTCTGAGCTGGTAACTATGTACGGATAAATTCCTTTATTCAGAGTAAAAGGTTGAGGATACAGTAAACTGGAGTTAAGCAAAAGCCTAAGGGACGGCACGGTAGGGAATACTCAGTGACGAATCTGAATGATGAGGCACCTTTTAACTTAATTGGGTTAGTTTCGATTTCGATATTCAGCCATTGACCACTAAGAGCTGACGGTCTAGAACAAATTGAGCCCCCCGATAAAGAACATTTATGGTGTTGCTGCTGCCCAGAATAAGCCTGTCTAGTATAAAACGTGCTGCATGCCTCTCTTTAAGCCCTCACTACACATGATCATGTCATACACCATTTGTCCGATCACAATCCCTCGCCATTTGATTCATACACAGTGGAATATTTAATTATTTTATTTCTTTAAACAAGCTCTTTGTTTCTCCGCGTCACATGACCTCTTAACTCCCGTCACTGCCTCCCCCCAAAAGACCTTCCCCTCTCCCCCGTTCTCCTCTTTAAGCCTGAGGGGCTCCGAACTTGGCACTCAGCTTGGTGATGAGGGCCATGACCTTAGGGTTGTTCTGGTACTTGGAGATGTTCGCCGGGTTGCCAGCCACATCCTGGAATGCCGCCATCACTTCTGGATCCTAGGAGGGCGGGCACACGTTAACACAAACAATGTGGTCAGGTATACATCCAACACATTTAAAGCATGGCTATTTTGTGAACATCTGTTAAAATGTATGTTAATAATCAAAAATAATAATCTAAAAATAAAATTGCAGCTATGGTACTGAGCTGCCATTGCTACCATGCAAGATGGGCCTATTTTTGTAAAAGGGTAACAGCAGTTCAATTGAACAGTTCCTTAAGGAGTATGTAGAGCTGGTCTGTGACAACATACCTTCATGGCATTGAGCACCTCAGGGTCGTTGAAGAGTTCTCCCAAGCCGGGCATGCCACCCATGCCTCCAGGCATACCACCCATCCCTGGCATCCCACCCATGCCTCCTCCCATCCCTCCAGGCATGGCTCCTCCCATGCCTCCGGGCATCCCACCTGGCATTCCGCCCATTCCGAAGGGATTGGCTCCACCTGGGAAGCCCGCACCACCTGCAAGACAAGACACGAGGAACAATGAAAAAAAACTTGGATGACGCATCAGGATGGTCTAGCCAAGGTGTTTATGGCTTGTGTTAGTAGTAGATTTTAATGATTCTATACGCTGGTTAAGTCAATAAGTCATAAGCCTTCGAAAGTAAACAGAACTAGGAGCAGGAGACGAGAAAAAACTACTAGAAAATATGTTATTCAAAAGCAAGGTGGGAAGTTTTTGTCTTTCTTTGATCACAACATTGATCTTTCACATTAAATTAGCATATATAAATACATCAAATAAAGGCACAAGGATTCGTTGTGTTGCCTGAAGCACCTTGCAGATACGATCGTCTTTTTTTCCCCAGAGTGCTGTGTAAGACACAACCAAAACGGCAGCCAAACAAGAACTGAGCCCTAGGCCTCTACTGGCCTTACCTGGGAATCCTCCGAAACCTCCAGCTGCTTGTCTGGCTTCTTCCTCCTACACAGAAAAACATAACTAACCAATCAGAGACAGCTTTGTTGCTCAGAAACACCAAGATAATGCTAACGGAATGCTACACAAAAGATGTATATCACTCGGTCACCGTTAACAAGAGATAACTTCAAGAAGATACAACATTGTAGAACATTGTAAAGCCTTCTCCTATTGTGAACTAAATACTCACTCTTGCGGCCTTCTCGTGCTCCTCCTTGGCCTTCTTAATTCTCTCTTTCTTTTCTCTGATCTCCCGCTCCTCCCTCTTGCGCTCGTATTTGCGTTTGTGCTCAATGAGTTTGTTAGCCTACAACATAATTTCCATATTGGAAGAATCAACTGGATAATATCTTTTTAGATATACAAATATTGACCATTAATATTATACTAACAAATACGACAAGCAATGATGTGACAATAAAAACACAGTGTTATGAACCTTTAATTCAGTATGCTTGGAGATTCTTAAGAACCAATGTGCCATGTTTACAGTGTCAACAGGGCAGTTACCTTGGGCTGGACCTCTTTCAGCATGGCACTGGCGTCCTCGTCGTAGTCCAGTTTACAGGCGGTTGCTAAGTCCTTAGCTGCCTCCTCCCAGTGCCCAAGCAACCTTGATAACACAATTACCCATCACTCGAGCGAAACGTGTTGCACTGTCCCTTTACATAATAAACGTGTTGCGCGCGAGTGTGTGAATGTATTATTTGGGACTGAAAGCACGTACTTGTGAGCCTTCCCCCTCCACTTGTATGGCTGTGCAGAATCTGGATTGATGTCGATGGCTCTGTCGCAGTCTCTCTTGGCTGCGTTGGGCTTCTGCATCCGGATGTATACACTAGTGGTGGAAAAAGAAAAAAATTCTATTGAAGGATGCAGCACAATGTAAAAATCTGCAATATTATACACTACTACGCAAAGGATTTAAGCAGGTGTTACATTTTTATCTATTTATAAAATACAAAGTGAGTGCAAATCTGTATCAAATCAACATTTGGTGTGACCATTCTTCTCATTCAAAACAGCATCCCCTGCATAAAACGTATGCAATGTACTGCATATCTCGGAATGAAACCGATTCAAAACCTAAGAGTTACTGACCTGGCCCTCTTGGCGTACATGATGGCAACCCGTGGGTTAAGCTGAATAGCTTCAGTGAAGAGGTCTAGTGCTTTCTGCAACTCACCTGCATAAGACATTTGGTACAACATTAAAAAAAAATAATCTTACAATATGGCGTGAGTGCATGTGCTTGTGCGCGTGATTGAGTATGAATTCAGCTTGTTAATAGACGCAAAACTTGATAGGGAGAAATAGCAGCTACCCACCCTCTCCCAGTGCTTCAATTGCCTCCACCTTCTTCTCATTAGCCTGGTCCATCATTTCCTCTGTGACCTGATAGGAAGGGGGGAAAAAAACGGTTACTATTTTTTCCACCTATTGTCAATCATTAGTTAACCTTGCTGCCACTTAGGCATACTTTCTAGGTTCTGCGTCTCGCAACATTATCTGAATCAAAATATTTCTGAAGGGGATCACATGGAAAGTTCTTCACCTCCAGATTTTCGAAGTCTCCCATCTCTTGGGGTTCATCTGTGTCTGGCTCAATCACCCCTTCATTATCAATCTCTACAATGTGGAAACACATACATTCATAATTACTTCTTAAAATAATCAAACTCAAAGTTATCTGGAAAAAACTGATAGAGAAAAGGACCACTATAAACTCTAATAAAACACATGCATAAAATGTAAAAATACACAAAAGGCATACATACCAACTTCACTCTCCTCGCTCTCTTCAGGGAAAATATGAGGCTCGGTGGGAGACGTAGACGTGGGAGAAGGACCACACGGACAGCCCCCCTGAACACAATAGTAAAGAAGAGCAGAAATCCATTGAAACAAAGGTCTAAATAACAGGTATAAAACTAGATCTGCATCTTTAGTCCAACATGTGGTTATTTAAATTTGGGTGGACATTATGGCAGCGTTGACTATCTCGTTGACTTTCTACCTTGCATGATGACTCGGTTTTGGGAGCTGGTGGAATTTTGGCTCCCATTCTGAAACAGATGGTAGGCAATATAAGATTCAATATATAACTGATGCAAAGTCCAGTCCAATGCAACCCATTCCCAAATTATCAGCTAGTTATATAACTGACAATATACTTCATACATATTGTTACACTGTATTATATTCCTAAATAAATGTAACATTGGATAAACCTATCGTTCTGGGGTTTTTTTACGACTTGCCCCAACCAGGGGGCAGTGGGCGTGACTGCGGCAACTATGATGACACAGTAGTACTTTTCAGTGCATCAATACAATGTAATTACATTATGGTTAAAGTATTATTATCGTTACGTTAACTGTGAAAACGTGTTAATAATCATTGATTCTGATGATTGTCTTTGCTGCTACGGTATTATCGAAATAACAAACCCCTGTAACCAGAAGCGTAGGAACCCGAGTTCTGGCAGGTGCAAGATGCTGGGATTAGAGTCGCATAGAGTCACAAAGGCCTTTAACTCGGACACTTTCCGTGGGTCCATTCTGCCTTCAGTTCTAAAACAATGAGAAAATGGGGGAAGAATTAAACAAATAGATTTAGCCGTTATCTGGTTAGAGAGATAGCTTGACTTGCTAATATAGTACGTTTTAGCTGCATCATCACTGAACGTTAAGTTAGCTTGCAAGCTAGCAAGGAATTGGCTAGCTACATCATTGTGTCAAGAGTTAGCTACATACGTGAAATAAAATGTACTTTACTTGTAGATGATTTGGACAATAGTGTGATACAATAGTTGTATGTACACTAACTATACATTGACACGTGCGAATGTCTACAGTTGCAAGAAAACTAATTCACCGACAGCGTGTTTCCAAGAGTGAAAGTCAGAAGCTTCTGGAATTCGAGCATGCAAAACAGTGAGTAAATCGCATATTGTGCTTGCACATTCAAGCGTTTTCATACAGAAATGTAATAAGATCATATTTGCGTGAAATAATATCTACCTGTATCAGCAAAATCTTATCTTCAACGGCCGGAAAAAAAACAGTTGCAACAAGCCTCCACCGTTCACAACCTCACCAGATTCTAACTGTAGTGTCGCTTGCGCGTTGTGCCTTGCACATTTGAGTCAGGCCTAATTAGCTACAAACATGGCACTCAATGCGGAGGTCCTTTCTTGATTTGGAAAAAGTCGCTAATAAAATAGGTCATCACATTTTTTGCCAATTAGAAGAGTCAGAGCTAATCTCCAACCAATGGGAGCGAGGGCCTTAAAGGGGAGGCCAACGCTGTCACCTTCTAAATACTGCAAGCGTTGTACTGCTTGCTATGTAGCTATGAAACGTTTCAATATTATATGTATTACTTTGTTGGATAGCCTCTTTGCAACTGTGTATTCCAGTTGTCTTATCTGTGGCATATATATACCATAAATACCAGTATGTGCTGCAATTAAAGCGACGTACCCATGTCATTTAAATCCATGTGATTTGAAGATTACAAAAAGGTTCCAGCCGCCGTGGACACACAAGACATCATGGTGGAGATTTGATTGAGTTTAAACAATGCTGCCCTCGCCCAACTTTGTCTTCAGATCGGCTGTCAAGCGACTGTCACGATCTAATTGGAGTCGGGGTCAGTGATATTTAGTTTTTGACTGATGTTCATGTTGAATAGTGCTTGGCCTATATAGATCAAGTGTAGAGTAACTTGGTTGATCATATTACGCAAACGGGTCTTATGCAAGTTCACAAATTGTGTGTGCGTGTGTGTGAGAAAGACAGTGAGGTAGAGGTAAACAATTGGAAACCGCATAAGGCTATTTGTCAATTTGTGCATTCTTTAAAGATGTAGTATATTGTTAAAATGCAGTCTCATTACGCTCAGATGTGTTTTACCTAACAGAAATGTAAGGTCAAAGCTTTTAACTGACCCGCTAGACGGCCTAATCCAAGTCTCACATTTTAATTGCAGGTTGATGGTGTGCTCATAGAGTATTTTAACCTGTGAACTGATGACACATATGTGCAGCCTGAGTTACTATGTCTGTTGATTTTACATTCGTGTTCCCCCTGCATCTCAGTGTTTCTGTCACTTTCTACTCTACAGGAAGTTTATGTTTCCAGTTCAGGAATATTTCTGTTAAACCGGGAGTATGGAAACCTAAGAAGGTTCCTCCAAGATACCTGGGCCAGCCCAGCCCATTCACCCATCCTCACATGATCAAATATGGTAAGTATCCTTGTCTTGTTTAATTTGTTGTAGTAGACAAATTACCCTGTCACTGCCAAATAACATATGATATTCTGAATGTTAACAGTGCTGTAGCCAGTGTAGCGCATGACACATGTGGACATCCTGGCGTGATTTACCCGAGTCTGTTCGGATAAGATTTTTGTATTATAAAAGGTTTATATAAAGGATATTATTTGAAATTACCTGCTATGGTACTGGATTGGACGTGTGTAATTTATTTACCATCTTGTGTCTTATAGGGGAGGTAACTCCAGGCTTAAGCCAAACAGAGTATGAGCTTCGTAGGCAACGGTTAGCCTCCCTCATTGAGGCCCAGTCTGACCGTCTGGGACCCAACACCTCGTCCAACTCTCACGTGGTCATCGTGCTGTCCCACCCGACCCGCTACATGACCAACGACATCCCCTACCCCTTCCATCAGAACCAGGACTTTCTCTACCTCACCGGGATTATGGAACACGACAGCGCCCTGGTTTTGCACGGCTCCGGCCGTCCCGATCAGGCCATCTTATTCGTGCCTCGCAGAGACCCAGCGAGGGAGCTATGGGATGGCCCCAGGTCAGGGAAGGACGGAGCCACAGCGCTGACCGGGATAGAGAGGGTCCACAGCACCGAGGAGCTGGGTCTAGTGCTTAAAACTCTTAAAGGTAAAGGAAATGTTGGTTACTGACGCTAGTGCAACTATTTATTGGAATGGCAGTCTTGTGGCAGAACAGCAATTGTTTTAAATATTTTTGTTGTATCTGTTTGTTATTCAGATTTTGACCACAGAATTAGGTTGTTTACAAACACAGAAAGTGATAGACCAAAGCTATTATGGGAATAACCACTTGCATCCAGTCATGCAATACTGATACATTAAACGGCATTCCCCTCTCGCTCTCTCCCTCTCTCAGGTAGCACAGTGTGGTATGACGGTACACAGTCCTGCCATCCAAGCCTTCACCAGACCCATGTAAGGCCCCTGCTGGAGGGAGGCCCTATGGTGCGCTCTCTCAGGCCCCTAACACACTCCCTGAGGGCCGTGAAGAGCTCTGCAGAAGTTGCCCTCATGCAAAAGGCTGGACGCATTGCATCACAGGTAACAAGATATTCCTCCAACTTAAAATATGAGTAACAAGTCAGCAGATAGACTTAGCTGCATGTACAGTAGATGTTGAATGGTGTCAATTAAGTGTTTGAGCTGTATTGCCTCACGTTTTACCTTTGTCCTCCTCTGCTTTTAGGCGTTTAAGAAGACTATGGGCTTCTCGCAAGGGGAAATCGATGAAGCCCTATTGTATGCTAAGGTAAATTGAAAGTCACTGTTTCCTTTTCTGGCTCAGTGCTTATTAGAAGATTTTGTAGGTGTTATAAAAACCTATGCAAGTAAGTATTTTCCAGCAAGACAGTTGTGAGTGCACCACCTTATTGAGGACCTTTTTAATATTTCAGTAATGACATCAATAAGAAGGTATTTTAATGCGTTACTTGTTTTTATGCTTTCTGGAGTTATTGCTTTGAAGTGCCACTTGTGCAGGTGTAAACTTTTAAAGTCAATCCAGCTCAATCAATAGCAGAGGAAAATAACTAGTGTGAAATATAGTTTTTCTTTCTGTGCTCATCCCCAGTTTGATTTTGAGTGCCGTGCTCATGGTGCCAACTTTCTGGCCTATCCTCCGGTAGTTGCTGGGGGAAACCGAGCTAACACTCTTCATTACATCAACAACAACCAGATTATAAAGGTGAGTTTCAGTTGAAATAAGTGTCCATGCCAGGCTAGTTAAATACATGAATGTGATCCAAATGTGAATTTTTATACAATTAGGCATGTTCTTTTTCAAAGAGTTTCCTTTTTGGTTCCATTTACAATAAAAGGGACCGATTTACATAGGCAGGTTTTGAATCTTGTGAATGTATTTAGTCGTAGTAATGTACCACACATCCTTGCAAAAAGAACTGTATTGCAATAAAGTGCACTATTTGTTAACCGTTTGTTAACATGATGTATAAGTGATTATTACCTTAAATACATATTGTTGGGGTACTGTTATTCACCACTTTCGCTTTTTGCCTCATTTTCCCAGGATGGGGAAATGGTTCTGCTTGATGGAGGCTGTGAATACTTTGGTTATGTCAGTGACATCACTCGTACATGGCCAGTAAATGGAAAGTAAGTTAAAATAGGATTCCTTCCTTTTTACCATAGTCAAACACCAAAACCATGCATTCACATCATTTAATTTGATATCTATGAGGGACAGATTCATCTTCTATTTGAGCAACAGCAAGTTACCATTACTGTGATACCATTAGCTGTATGGTTTAATTTTCAGGACGGTGATTCGTGATTTTAAGGGTGCTCGAGGTGACTTATAAATGTGAGCTTGATTTATATATTTTATTTAAGCTTATTTTCCTTTGTTTCTTGAAATGGTCTAATAAGAGGTTTCATACTTAAGGAGTTGATGTTTTTGTTTTCACTTGTAGCCAGTCCTCCTGGTTAGAAGCATTTATATGGTTGTGGGTGCCTTCACGCTTTCTCTAGTACCGAGCCACAGAAGTTTAAGAGCCACTGGTCTAGGGGGGTCAAGATTGCTAGTAATTTTTGTAATTTTTAATAAAATAGACCCTGTTTATGTTTACCACACTTGGCTGTCTGAAACTGGATGGGTCATCACATATTGCAAGAAACAACTTGACCAATACAATACAATTAACCAATATATTTTAGTTTTCCAACGACCAATATTCATGTTCAAATTGGCTCTATTCAATTACTATGATTGCTCCACACCCTCTAGTCAATAAGATTCAAATGATAAATCTGCTTTCAACTGGAAACCCAGTGTAACTTCAGAGTATATTTTCTAATTAATCATTCGACATGGGTTTATGGCCTTAGGGATAAAATAGGAAAAAAAAGAAAGAAAAATATCATGTGTAAAATTAGAATAACTTAAATAAATCTCCACTCCTCTCCTGTGTCCATTG
Organism: Galaxias brevipinnis; assembly: GCA_036023535.2. Taxonomy (NCBI): domain Eukaryota; kingdom Metazoa; phylum Chordata; class Actinopteri; order Galaxiiformes; family Galaxiidae; genus Galaxias; species Galaxias brevipinnis. The sequence goes on from JAVQIZ010187862.1 coordinate 32,928, forward strand.
GCAGGTTTAGCCCGGGCCAGGCTGAGCTGTACGAGGCGGTTCTGGAGGTCCAAAAGTCCTGTCTGTCTCTTTGTTCCCCTGGGGTAAGCTTGGACCACATCTACAGCACCATGCTGGCACTGCTGGGAAGACAGCTCAAACATCTGGGGATTATCAAGAGCTCCACTTACGATACAGAAGCAGTAAAGGTAAATTGTGAAAAATGTCACAATAAAGTTAGCATGTCGAATGTTGCTGATAATTGATGTTATAGTACCCTTGATACTTGTTTAATTTAGCATTCTAGTACTAACACGCCTTTATTTTTGTATTGAGGATTATACCTGTAAACATAAACAGATTGTGTTCCTTATAGTAGCTGGGTATCAACCCGTTTGGAACAACAACCCTGTTGAGTAGGCCTTTTATAGACCAAATATATTTAGCAGCTGCACAACTGAAAGCAAGCCAGGAACTGTCAAACTATCTTACCCTTAACATTTTGTCAGGCACGAAGTTTTAAGAATGTTGTCAATCTTGTGTTTATTTTTATTCTTTTTAACTGCCGGTGGTCAGGCAGTTACTGTAACATCTTCTTGCCAATTTAAACTGTAAATTAGGGACATAATCATACCCTCCATAAAGCACAATATCCCACTGTACTACCTATAATAGAGGCAATTCTTTTCTTGCAGTAGTTTCATTCTGTGAAAAGTATTTCCAGTTATCCAAACTAAAAGTGTTTAATTCAGCTGTGTATATGCTTCCAAAGCAGGGTTCGAGTTATGTGGGAGCCAGTGGGGGCTGAGCTCCCACAAAAGCAGTCAAGTCATACATCTGTGGGGGTCGCCAACACATTACCCGCGACTTATTACATGATTGAAAAATTTATTATTTATCATTAAAATATAAGTATTATTTACATTAACGAGATAAAAAAGGAAACATTTTTCAAAAGAATGAGGCAATATATTCTCTCGTGATTGATAGTATGGCTGCACTTCACCACTAAGGCACCATGGTGCGCAGTAGTGTTAAGCAATCTATGTCTGTGTTGAGAGCGCGCAAACTTGCGATTTGTGCAAAAAACTGAAGTCACTGACATCTTAATATTGTTTAGACAGTACCAAGTAGTGGACTAGATACTGTGCCGCTTTTGTCAGTGCAACAGTAAGAGGATGGCTTTTACCTTTTATTTGGCCTTTGTATACATGTATATATTGCCCCCTCTTTTTGAGCATTATATTTCTATAGAAAAATTGCAAAAACAACAATTGTTGGCCAAGATACGAGATACTGTTTAACTGTTGTTTTAGAACAATGGACAGCGCTGTTTGTTGTGAGCTGCACGCAACATGATTTAAAAAGTGGGCTGCCTTGTGTGTGAAAATGTTGGACCACGTAGTAGTATGGGTATTGGAACTCTTTCTCTCTCACACACAAACACAAAGTGCACCAGTTAAGTTATTATTTATCTCCTCCACTAACGTTAGAGACCACCACAAAGCTCAGATTATAACTCGAACCCTGGTTCAAAGCGAAGACTCAGCGAGAATTTGTAGTAGGTATTTGGGGAAATGTAACTTAGAACTATACGGTCCAAATGTATACATTACAAAATATCTTACTAGTGCTGAAACAATTTTTTTACATGTTGAAGTGCAGAGGTAAACCTACTGCATACAAACGCTGCTGTGCCTAAATACCTAAGAACCTAAACTTGTTTTAAAGTTTATGAAAAAAAAGAACTTATCACACACAATACCAATATCCTATAATATTCAACCATCCTTATACAATAATATGATATAGCTTTATAAATTGTGAGGGTTAAACTGAACGTGATTGTGATGGAACAAGGACCAAATAGTTTTCACAGGTAAATTACACCACTTTCATTTTGTTTTTCTTGTTTTGTTTCTTTCCCAGGCTGCCCGGCGGTACTGCCCCCACCACGTTGGACATTACCTGGGCATGGACGTCCATGACACTCCAGAGCTTTCTCGTTCTCAGCCTCTGACACCGGGCATGGCTATCACCATAGAACCAGGTTGTCTAACCGGAAAATTGGGGCCCACTGGCACTCAATCACTCACACTTTTCACTCTAAACGTTTTTTCCTGGAATACTGTCTTTTTCCTTCTTCACACTCACATATAATGGCATATTTGTATATGCAATACTATAAAGGATGTAAATTGCTGTTGCATTGTGAAAAGCTCACAACCAATTTACACTCCAATAATATATTTTTAGTTTGGCCCATGAAAAAATATATTGTATTGAACAAAAAAAAACGTGTTTTCTCAGGGCTGTACATCTGCGAGGATGACGACCAGGTGCCACAGAGGTTCCGTGGCCTGGGAGTGAGGATAGAGGACGACGTGGTGATCCAAGCCGAGGGAGGCCCCCTGATCCTCTCCTCCAATACACCAAAGACCATCGCTGACATTGAGAGGGCCTGTGCCCAGAGATGAAGCTGGCAGAGAAGGAAAGATTCACAAGGCAGACGGGCAGGGACTTAAAGGCCTCCTTTACCCTGCTAGAATATATTGAGGACTACAAGATAGGGCCTTTTTTATTAGGGATGAAGTCAATTTCAATAAGTAAAGAATATAGGAATGTGTCAGTGGTGTCCGTTCATCTTGAAATGTCAATCACCAGGAATTATTGAATCCCTGCACAAAAATGGTTAAAAGGCTCCATTGTTTAGTGTGTGTCTGACTGTGCGTGAGAGCATCCGCCTCTGAAAATATGAGCATCTTTGATATTTAATGGTGGTGTTTTTCTGCAGGTCAAAAAAGAACTTTGTGTAAACTTACACCTTCCTCTGGACCAGATGAAAGGACAAGGAAACCTTTACTGTTCCAACAATTAAAAAAAAGACATTTACAGTTTCCATAAGAAAAGCACTAAACATATCTTTTATCTATCATGAGTAATTCTTCTACGAGGAAAACATTTTACTTGTGTAAATTACAAATCCAGGTAGGTCATACCAACTGATGAGGATGATTTGATATGGGACTATTTGCCAGAGGAGAGTAGAGACGATATGGGTGTTGTGTTGGGCAGGATTTTACTCAAAGGTCGTTTAAGGAAGGTATTTTTTTGGGCTGTGGAACGCGACTGTCCCCTACAGATAATGGTGTTAGTAGTGCAACTCCGAGAGAATACGAAAGTGTATTCCGGGCAATCCCGAGCACCAACCCCCCTTCACGCCTAATGTTGCTGTACCTCCAACCCTCCCCCCTATCAGGAGTAGAAACAACAAGCCGCCATTTTGTTTGTGCGGACAGAGCGAAAGAAACAGGAGATACCGAGAAAAGGAGCGACTCCAGCGCCGATAACAGCCACTCCGGGATTGACCGGTAAAGAGTGGCGGAATTGTGTCCGAGCATACGGAGAGAGAAAAGCGAAAGTATAGACAAATTATAAAGCTTCGAGAAAACAGATCAGTGATAAAAAGAGGAAATTGCCTTTGAAAATCCAAGGAAGGGGGTGTTTTTACGGAGACGGAGAGGAGAGGCGGAAGAAGGCAATTTATTATCACGAAGGAAAACCTGCGAGCGAAAGAAAAAAAATGAACATGAAAAAGCATGACTCAATCGCCGAGGATAGAAAAAGCCCGCATAGACAAATATACTGATACATTTCTATTGGACTTAAGTAAAAGGTAGAAAGAAGAAAATACAAATTTAAAGAGAAGGCAAAATTGCCAGGATAAACGCGAAGGGGGGCATTCTCCATCACAAAGAGTCAATGAAAGGATTTTGTGCACCCAAAATATTTAGGGGGTTGTTGCTATCATTATATTACGGACCTAAAGATACATTTAATATTTCCACTTTATTCTAGCGACCTTCGTGTCCGATTTTTGCCCATTGCTGTATTATTTTATTTTTTGATTGGATTTTATTTGCCCACATGATGCGATAAATCACGAGTAGGCAAAGAAAGAGTTTTTTTTTCTTCAATATACTATGCTTTTATTTCGCCAACCTACGGCGATCATTTTGCAGTATGTTACTCACAGAAAAAGCTTGACGAGAAATATTTTCTCGAGCACAGAAGTAACCCCGTGGATGGAACGTCCTCTGCTAAATAAAACTAATTGGATCGTTCTAATCGACCATTGATTCGCAAGATATCTTGAAAGATTTGCAATCTTTTCGACATTTTGAAATAAATAGCAACAATAGAAATAGTTGTCATATTTCAGAACAAAAATCTCAGAATTTTGCAACCATTTCGGCCCCACTACCTGCAAGTGACAAGCTCGCGCAAAGGGCTGCAACATCAAATGTGCAATATGAGCCTGCTATTTTTGACCAAGTGCCTTGCACTGACAGATGCTGCACACATAAGTTAAGCATGTAGTGGAGACGATCATACGAAAGAAAAAAATGCATTTAAGTTTAAATTAGGATTTAGTGTTTATGAAAGTGTGAAACTCCGTCCATTGTGTGTAAATTTCCTGCCTTGTAATTCATCTGAAAAATAACGCGAGTTGGCACAGTATTGCATTTGACCGTGCCATTCAAGCGTTGAGATTTTACCACTGACATCACAGTGGCTGGGCATCGCAATCCAACAAATTGACTTTTTTTTTTTATCATGTTGGGAACAGATTGCATTGATTGCAATGGGAATTCAGAACAAGTGGAAGATGTATTCGTTATCGGAGCTCTTATAACTGTTTCATGAGGGGTCCCCAAAGTTAACACCGGTATACATCTTGCCTGCATTTTTTCATTTTAGTGCCCTGGTGCAACAATTAAACGGAGCGCTATAGAATCGGCCTAAACAGTATATTTCGCCGCCAACTATGGCGGAAAAGACTGATGCTACTATGGGGGATAGATTTTGGGACTATTATAACGTCGTCGATGAGGCTACATGAGGTTATCGAAACCCGTTTGCTTGTCTTTTACGCAGACTCCACCTTCCCCACCTCCTCCTCAACTCGGAGACATCGGTAAAGGAAAATCCCTGACAGGGGAGGGGGATTGATAGCTACTAGGGATAAGGATAAACCGACAGTGGGAAACTCTGAAAGGAAGAGTTGGACGTAATTGTAGTCTTTCCCCCGACCGTCCCCAAACGGTGGGGGAAGAATTAAAAACACTTTTTCGAAGAGGAATAAGGGGACGCTAACAAGGGAATACGTTTGTCCTTTGTTGATCTGCGGCATTTTTTTAATTCTTAAAAAATATGGCCGATAATGTTCTGGAGTCTGGCCCGCCTTCAGCCAAGAGGCCCAAGTTATCCTCCCCGGCTCTATCAGTATCTGCCAGCGATGGAAATGGTAATGTTTGTTTTTAATTGTTATCAGAGATTGCCATCAGTCTTTTATGCATGCATTGTATTCTGTAACGGTAAACTTACCCTTCTTCTTTCAATGACTTTTCACACAACATTTATAATGGAATAATGTTTAATGAGTGGGTATCATTTGGTTGTATGAAAAGGTTACTTTGCAAACTTTTCAGATTGAATGTTGCATTATGCTGGTTGAAGACTAGTTGGCTTCCTGAATAACGTTAGTGTATGATCTTCTAGCCGCCACAAACAATGGGATGGAGTTGAGTCATCTCACTTGCTAGCCAGCTAACTAAGGTTCCCTTGTAAGCAAATTTTGATACTAGAGCTTATCAACTGCAATTGAAAAATACCATTTATAGAGTCTAACTAAGACACAAATGGTTTATAAATACCAGACAACAAAGTGTAGCAGATTACACATGTCCGTCAAAAATCTTGTTTTATCAATAGCTTAACATAACGGTAACGTAAGCTGGCTAACTATGGACGAGCTAATGTTAGCCAATTTAACTAGCTGGTTGGACAGTTTACAAGTTGTAACTAAATGACACGGTCAGTTTCCTTTGTCTTGAATATTTTATTTTAAATAATTAAAACTACCGTTAGTTTGGATGAATTTTCTGGGTGAGGGCGCTTGCGTGCTTAAATACTCACGGTTTTGTTAACTGTCGTTTGCTACCTATTGTTGGGCCCTCATCACTTTTGTCAACTGATTCATTGAAGAAGTTGCGCAGCGCAAGGCATTGTTGTCTAGCACTGTAGCGGCGTCTAAATTGCAACATTGAAACAAAATGTAGGCACATCAGACTGCATTGTAGCAATAACGACTATCCTTACCGTCGTTCCAGACTGTAAATGTTTTGTTTTTAATGTAAACTTATCTGTAAATAGTAATCAGAATGATCAATGGACAGCACATGAGATAGTCAAATAAGCGTTCTCATTCATAACTTTTCATAACTTTCTTAATTTTTTATTTCTACTGCATTATCATGAATTGGTGTAAAACCCTGTTGCATGTTTGCTTGGAAAAATGAGTCACTTGTCTTATTAACTGTCAGTCATTGAATACGATTCTAAGGAAATCGGGTCGCCCACTCGCCTACTCGCCAGCCACTTCCCTGCAGATTTGTGGTTTGGGGGAGAAATAATTAGATAAAGAGAAAGAAAGCCTAAGCTGACCTAAGGTGTTTGACAAAGACCAAGTAACCAATACCCCCGTTCAACTCGCTGCCATAAATGAGGCACTTGCTTTTCCTTTCTTTGGGATGTGATCAGCTTGGATGCTTGGATGCCAAATGTCATCATAAAAGATTAGGTTTTCAGCATTAATTAGGCTCCTAAACAGTATCTATGTAAGCATACCTGGTATGTTTTAATGCAACAACCACCAGATCTGGCTCTTAATTTTTAACAGGTATTTTGATAGATAATTTAGCTTATTTTATGCCAAGGTACACACTGCTTGTTTTGTCAAGGGAAGTAAAAAACAACATGCACATATAGCTCTTTTCTGACACAACAAACAATCAAAATGTATAAAAGTGTAAATTTGTCCAAAATACATGAAATGGAAATTTTGGCATATGGAAAGACAGTTAATTGATTAATGGCTCCAGTAACACACCTGTCCAGTTGGTGTTCCCTCTCTATCTGGTTTCTCAATCCAACTCTGCGAGCTGTGTCCACAATTGGCTGCCCACCAAACCACAGCCGCATGCCCAGGAAAGGAGCTCTGGCACTGGGATGCAACAGTTGCTGCACTGGCTCTCCAGGCTGTACATAAAGAGTCGATGAGGGACTTCTATGGGGGTGTACATTGTCAAAGAGGGATTTTTTTTTTGTTAGCATTTAATATTATTTATGCCAATATTTTTTCCACTGAGGTGTTACTTTTTAAATGTCTTGCAGAATGTCTCACTGAAAATGCCTTTTTTTTCTCTCTCTCGCTCTCTCTCTCTCTCTCCCCCCTCCCTCGTTCCACCCCAGATTTTGGTTCACTCTTTGACCTGGAGCATGACCTCCCTGACGAGCTCATCAACTCCTCGGAGCTGGGTCTGGTCAACGGAGGAGACCTCAGCCAGCTGCACACCAGCCTCGGAGGAGGAGGAGGAGGAGGCATGGGGCTCGGAGGGATGGGTGTGGGAGGAGGTCAGGACGCCGCCGCCAAACACAAACAGCTCTCCGAGCTCCTCCGTGGCGGAGCACCTCCACAGCAGGGAGGAGCCACCAATAGCCCCGGAGCAGGCTCCTCCATGGGCATGATGGGGGGCATGAACGCTGGCCCCGGTGGGCCCCAGGGTCTGGGTGCCCAGGGGCAGCAGCAGCAGCAGCAGCAGCAGCAGCAACAACACCACCCATTGGCCCAGCAGGCTGGACTGATGCAACAGGGAGGCATGGTGGGAGGCATGGCGGGACTGAACAGGGCGGCCATGATGGCCGTTCAGAAGGGTAACAACGGACAGCAAAGCATGATGGGGGGACAGATGGTGAACGGTTCGCCCAGAATGGGTTACCCCGGCAATTCGGGGATGGGGGGTAGCAGTAACCTGCTAGCGGAAACCCTCCAGCAAGGTGGGCAGCAAATGGGGCCTGGAGGACAAGCAGGCATGAGAACACAGCAACCTGGAGCACTGAACAAGGTGAGGGACAGTCTTTGTGCCTTTTGAATAATGAAGATAATGAAGTGAAACATGTCAGTGGTAGAGGTGAAGTTCATTGAATCTTGTGTTGGTACCCTTGAGTTTGAAATACACACATTTGGTTGAAATGGATTTGTCAGTGAGTGTAGGAACCGGACTATTTTAGTTGTCGTTGTCCAGATGCTCCTCAATATCTGCAAGAATCATCATGAATCTAAACTATGTTCTTTGTAAATTACATAGTAACGGTACACTTCAGATGGATAAGTAGTTCTTAAAGCACATTGACTACGGGGCAAAAGGTCAAAGAGCCTTGCTCAAAGATAATGTGGTAGTGGGAACTAAGATTTTATATTATTTGCTCCTTTTTTCACATATCAAGTGCATAAACCTATCCTCTTGGGCATTCTGTATTGTTATTTTTCAACATACCTGACCTCAGGCAAAGCAAGCTGCCTCTAGATATGATTTGGTTGGCTAGTGCAGAACAGATCAAGCATGTGTTTGACTGCGTTGCAGCATGCTTATTGACCTTTAACCTGGTGTGGCAGCATATCATTTTGACATAGGCAAATAAGAAAAGGTACTGTAGGGTTGGATTTGTTTGACAACAGTTGACTTTTGCATTGCTGTAGCTAATATGTCTAGGCCTAATTTTTTGTGTCAGTAATTTAGTTGGTTTGGTTGAAACAACAACTGTCTTATCTGATGCATGCAATATGCATCCATATTTCACCTAGTAAACAATCAATCATTATTATTTATAAATGTCAGTAGGACATTTAGGGGTTCAAAAGCCTAAGTCGGCCTGAACGGATTTATCACATTTAGCCTTTTTTGGTTAAGGTCACAAATTAATTTGGTGTTTGCGTAACTTCTCTTGTTAAATTAAAACACAGACCAGTGGTATGTTTTATGAAATTGGTCTTTTCAAGCCACGGTTTGGACAACCAGCTTTAGGCTTTGATTTACTTAAAGCTGTCTGAAATCAGACCTGCTAATATGGCGCGTTAAGGAAGATGCACCAATTCCCACTCCGTTCCTCTCACGCGTTGTGTCTCTCCCTCCTCTTCTCCTCTTTTCTCTTTCTTCCCTCTCTTGTCTCTCCTCTCCATCCTTTCTCTTCCAGATGAATATGATGGCCAGTGCGGGCCCCTATGGTGGCCCGTACAGCCAGGCAGCAGGCCAGGGGCTGGGTGGGGCTGGGCTGGGCCCACAGCTCCAGAACAAGGCAGGTGTGCCCAACAGTCTGGCCCAGTTTGGTCTGGACAAGAAGACAGCGCCGGGGCCGGGCATGGCTGGGATGGTAAGAAATGAAATTATCTAATATTAAAGTCTGTTGTCGTAATTATTATATTTTTAAGTTAACAGTTTTACTAGTATAGTAATAGTAACTAGTATAATCAGCTGCTCTCTCTTGCTATATTGTACTCCATTGTCCCGATTCTTTCATGATTGTTTTGTGTATTACACCGTTTTCTTCTCTCTTCCTCTCTCTCCACCCTTTAGGCTTCACAGCAGCAGACCTCAGCAGTAGGAGGCGTGTCGTTAGGCGGAGCTGGGGGCGTGGCAGGAGGCCAGGTTGGCCTTGGCATTGTGGGGGCGGGACCCGGGGCGGCGCCCCCTACGGCCGA
>JAVQIZ010187865.1:0-12221 GCA_036023535.2 Galaxias brevipinnis
AGAGGGCAAAGCACTTCACCGCACCACAAACAACCCAATGAAAAAAAATAAACAAGCTCCACACTCTCCCTTTGGGATCAGAAACCGCAGCCATCAGACCATTATGAAACCCTGCTGCCCCTTGAATGTTTCACTATGACAGGGTCGAGTGTACACATCTGCCTTTTGGGAGAGTATGTGTGAACAATGCTCAAGCGTTTTTATTCCGACCTGCTGCTGACCCTAATGTCACATATAAAATGTATAGTGTCAATTAAAAGATGGAAATACACACTCCACTGCCACCGGCTGCGTTCCGTTGAAACCCGTTACACTCCAAAGACTCACTAATTGAGATGAATCTTCTGTCAAGAGGGAGACCCTGGAAGTCCTCGTCTTGGATTTCTTTTCCTCTTCTTCAGGCAGTGTATTCCTCGTTCTCTACAGCACTAACCAGTTCTGGCAGAAACCCATCTCCCTCCAAAACACAGCCACTCAATCCCCTCGGAGCAGGTCCAAAAGGAAAAGCGAGTTTCCCGCTTTCAGCCCAGTAGGCTGTTCCCACACAGCGCCTCGGCGGTCCACTTGCCAAGCTGTATTTACTACCTCCAGCCAGAATAGAAAGCCTGGATATCCTCAGGGGTGCAACAGGTCCTTGGTGCCCAGCCAGCAGTGCACTGGGCTGGGCTGAGAATGAGCATAGGAATGCATGGGCTTCATAGGTCTATGCCATGGCAGTAATTTAATCTGGGTGGTAAATATTTCGGGTTTTGATGGATTATGATGAACCACAGACACATAACTCGTTATTGTACTTTATGTCAGGTCAGTAGACCTATAGCAAAAACGCTTGTGCAGACAACGGCATGAGACTTTGTCAGAACATATAGATATCATCGCACACCGATCAGTGACCTTGGCTGTCTAGAAAATGTAACGTATTATTATTATTATTACATCTTCCATTTCAAGCAATCAATAAAATAAGTTATTTTGTGTGAGGCTGACTCTGGAGTCCTCTTCACATCTGGTATGAGGTGAAAGCTCCTTTGGGGGAAACTGGGGCCTTGTTTCTCCTTACTGCCGGTCTTCCACCCCAGGCTGCAGGGCAGTATTTAATGCCTAGTGCAAAGCCATCTAAATGATATTGTCGGATAAGACGCTGGGAGATCACCAGAGGCAAAGCATTTTCTGAAAATTGGGGATTGTTCAGAAGAAATATATGAGCAGTAAATGAAACTCAGCTGGATCTATTTAGAGACAACAGAAGAGAGCCCCTGACATTCTATACACAAAGTACACACACACACACACGCACACACGCACGCACACACACAGAGATAGAGAGAGTGTGGCTGATGTGCCGTACAGTGTGCAGAGGTCCGGCAGGGTCAAAGAGGCAGTGCATTAACATGGTTTATGGGGCCATGCTCCGGGTGCAGTTCAGTCTCTGATATACACTCCAGGTACAGTGGGACACGCTGTGCGGGACACCACCATGTGGACACAGCTAATTGGATAGAGCGGCGTTGACAGCAGGAATCATTAAATCACACATGTAAACACGGCCTTGACTTCCTGGGCCTTTTCAGTGCTCCTCGGTGGCATCCCATAATTCCACAAAAGGGAAGTCCAAAGAGGTTGCTCCTGTTTCCCCCCTGTCCATCCGTTTCTAGAAAGAGATTCCATCTCTAGCCTGGCTGATCAAAATGTGCAAATATTGAATATTTTTTGTGGATAAGACTATAAATAATGCAAAGTCTAACATGATTGTATTGTACGAGTATCAGCATTATGCAGTGTTCAACACGGCTACTCTGTCTGCCCGGGTAATCAGATTAGAGAGCCCCTGGTCATTCATCACTTGCTCACACAGGGAAATCGGGAATGGAAAACGCACTGTGTGACCATGCGATCAGGCCACTGCGCCGTGTATCTGAAGATATCTCAAGCATGCTTACTGACATGAGGGATAAATCAAGAGTGCACCGTCCCAATGAACCGCATCAGAACAAATGTCTGGTGTCAGAGGGCTAATTCCCCGCCAGCCATGTATGTAAACACACGAGGAGGGAGGTAACGAGTGAGCAGGGGAAAGAGAGAGAGAGAGAGAGAGAGACTCGAGATGAGGAGGGGTATTTATTAAAAGTGAAATGGCACTTATGTCAGGTGAGGGAGAGTGACTGGGTGGTGTTACTGGGTAGAATAGATGGGAGGACGAGCATGGAGTGTGGATGTGGTGGGGTCGCCATGCAAGTGTCAAAGGTACGTCTGTGAGGTGGAGCTGGTTCAAAGGCACGCAAAGAACAGTCTACAAAACAACAAGCTGGCAGTGAGACACGCATAACATGTAAATGACAACCTATTAAGATGACCTAGGCTTAATACGTTTATACTAGCAACCAACTAGCACACCTCCTCTCGTCATAAATTGAACTTCTTAACTCACACAAACCGCCATTAAAGCCACCACATGCTGCCAAACTGTGGTTAGGGCTGGAATGCTAGGTACTAGTGCTAGCACATATATGCCATGCCTTGATGAAGTAATGATGCACTTACTTGGGTGTGATTGCGTGGGCATCAACCTATTAGCACACTTAAAAGGTGTTAGTATTTAAACCCAGGAATGGGGAACAGATGACATTTTAATTTGTGCTTTCTCACGACATTTGACAGAGGCAGACATAGGATTTATGTGTACTGGACAACTCAAATAAATCAAACAAGCCCAGTGCCACCAACATGCCCTTGTGCAATAACATTTTGACTGCAAAGACCAATATGGACATGGAATTTAGCCAGGGTTACTGGAAGAATAAACAGATATTTATATCAGAATGTCTGGCTTGATTTGCTAATTGGTCAATCACTGTCTCTCTCTGACTGTTTACCTACGTATCCATTTTGCATATATATATATATATATATATATATATATATATATATATATTTAATCACTGTCACTATAGGTTCTAAACAGACAGATAGTACATCACAGTATGACTGTTGAAAAAAGTTTTCAAAGGTTGATATGAGAGATGCTAGAGAACACTGACACCTTGTGGAAATGTGGGCATGCTTCTACACACAATCACCAGTATAGTTAAACCGGTTCTGTCTTATATGCATGTCTTGCGACTTATAAACGTCATGTTTAAAAAATGTCATTGTTAAGAACCTGCCCTACCCATATTAGTCATGGCCCCTACAGTCAAATAATCACAAGGCAAATCATTTCTGTCACGTGATAAAAATTAATTACAGGGACCTAAATAATCAAATTTGTTGATGTCACCCGTAGCAAATGCTTTAGTCATGCTTTTCTCTGTTTTTCAGATGCTGAGTCACTATTTCCTATCAGTTTCCCTTTTTGGGCAAGACGCCAGAATCAAAGTCACACTGTTGAGATGTCAACAGGAAGGCGGCCCGAGGGGACAAAGACTGAACGCAGGCAACTTGAAGAACATCCTAATCATAGATGTCTCACATTCAACTGGGGGAACGGGAACTAAAACTACATAAAAAAATGGCATGTGCAAAGTGTGATTTTGTAATAAACCATTGCTAAGAAAAACTTAACCAAGACCATAGTTAATATAATTCCCTGCCACCCCTAAACATAATCAATGTGTTTAAATATTCCTTGCACCTAAAGAGCTTTAAAAAGTGTTATGAAGCTCTGACAAAATGTCCGTCCATCATGTATGGAACATAAGCCTCACTGGGTTAGCTCTCATCCCAATAAGGTCCAGGCTCATCCACAGCGTTATCAGTCTTTCTTATCAAAAGAGCAGAGAATACCCTGTCCTGGTCACGACACTAATTGCATAGCAGCACAAGTAGTGTTTGAGTGTGAAATGAAGCATGGGGAAGAAGGGAGAATGGAGTCTTTGTTTGTTTTCCTGGCTCTGCACAACCAAACCACTGTAGGAAGCCATGGAGACAGCCTGGAGGACCACACAACGGCCATGCAGCTTAACAACAACTCATTAACTAAGATGAACCGGCCATGTATTCGTTATCATCATAAGCTACTGTACTTCGGACACCCCCATTCAAATGTGCTATTCCTTTGCAAGTGGGATTTTTATAATAAGGAAATGATGATAATATGAATACAGATTGTGTTCAACTAGTTGAACTGTAGGCTCTGTTGATCCTGGGTTTGGAATATTTAAATAGACATTTGACATTCATTACTTTAAACTTAAACCTACAACAAAACACCATGGCCATGTGTCCCCATCAGCCCTACTTTCCCCCACCATTACTCTCATCTCTTTCAAAATATGGAGGAGAGAACAACTCATTAACAGGAGAGGAAGGAGGAGGGTTCTGATTGAAACGAGGGGGTACAAGGACTGGGGGTGACAAAAGAGGGGCCGAGTTTCCACGGCGACGGAGTCAGACTGCATGGGTCACATGGCATGGGGTTCTATTGAAACCAAGGAGCCAGCCTTGAAGCGTCGCCTCAGTTGACGTGCTGGAAGCCAGGGGCAGCAACATGAGCGGAAACCAGCACAACCACGGTGCGACCACCACCAGCTCCTACGCAAACAGAACCTCCGCTCTAAGCACTGCCAGTCTGGAGGTCAACTCTGCCCTGCATGGTGAAGTTGCATTTGATAAATTTTGGCTTTTGATACGCTTTTGTCTTGCACTTTTTCTGCAGTTCCATTTGTGGATGTTGGCCTTTGGCGATTTTGGGGGGTTTCCCCATGTGTCTGCTAACTCTCTGGCTTACGTTGTCTTCTCCGCAGAGATTAAGGTCTTCAACATCACGATCACGTCCCTGGCCCTGTGCGTTCTCGCCTGCACCGGTCTCTACTGTATCGTCATCTGTCACAAACGAAGAAGGTAGAGGCTTTGCTGGCGCCATGAGCGACATGATACATTTCAACTATAAACGTCTGCAGAGGACGTTGGAATTAAGGATGTGAACGGGGAAGTGTAAATACCGTGTTGTTTACAGTAAACAGCCCTTAACTCTTGTTTGTTTCCCTTCAGGCAGTCCAAGAGAGCCCATGTGTATGAGAGTGCCGTTATGTGTGAGGAACCAGTCAACCCAGTGGCAGTCAAAGCAGTGAGGAAGTCCACCAGCTTCAGAAACCCCCTGGCCTTCTTTAGGAAACAAGAGTGCCCCACAGACCACTCCAGGATCTACTACATCTACAGTAACCCTCTGCCCGTAGGCATAGAGGAAGAAGAGACTAGCACCCTCTGCAGGCCAGAGGACCAACCTGCCATTTTACAGGAGATCTCTTTTCAAGACTATGCCATGGATCCCAATACCGGTATAGTCCTGGACCCACCCATCTTTTATATGGAGCTATAGAGTTTGGGGGAAGGGTTATAGTTTGAAGTACATGGGGGAAGAATGTGTTCTTCTTCTAGCATGGTCTGGAATTGTTTTCAGATAGGTTAGTTTTAGATTAATGTGGTTTTTGAACAATAGTTTTTTAATGGATTTTTCGTCAAACAGTTGAAATGGTGTGATTTACAAAAGAAGCGGAGCGTGAAACACAGACTGGAGTGCCAGAGCAGAAATACAGTAAACGAGGAGCATCTCACAAAATGATTGGAAGAAAACGTCACTGGTGATCCGTCAAACAGAGAGTCAGTCAAATAAGAGTCAGTTAGCGATAACTCCTCACACGATTGGCTGACATTCCCTGATCAGCCAATCCAGGGCCTCCTTTCGTCCTTGTCTCTGCAGCTCTGCTCCAACTATCTCCCGACACTGTCTGTGGTACTCATTCACCCAATCCCGCTGCAGGACAACAGAGATAGAGAAAACATTGAAGCTACTTACAGATAAATTATAATCCTCTGATGGCAACACGCAGGCACATGGAGGTGCACATGTATCATCCAATACTGTTATACGTGTAGTAAAACCTCAGGGGTCTAATCAGAGAAAATGTAATTAAAAAGATAATTTAAATGCAGCTGTAGCCATTCACCTCTTTCTGAGTGAGCATGTCTGTGTTCATCATCTTGACTTGGATGGGGACGAGAGTGAGGGCTTCAAACGTCAGACTCCCTCGGTTTCT
The DNA here is from genome assembly GCA_036023535.2 of Galaxias brevipinnis. NCBI lineage: Eukaryota > Metazoa > Chordata > Actinopteri > Galaxiiformes > Galaxiidae > Galaxias > Galaxias brevipinnis. The sequence goes on from JAVQIZ010187865.1 coordinate 6,036, forward strand.
GTAGTTGTACTGGGGACACAGAGGCAGAGGGCGAGACACTTAATGTAAAAACTCTACCATCCGCAACCTGACTGAAAGTAGATAAATATAAGACAATGTATTTTATCATTTACTGGATTAAAATGTGTTCATTTAAACTCCGGTGTCCAATTGTCTTACCTTGGGTTTAGCTGGAACGACGAGCACCACGTTTTCGATTCTGATGCCAAAAGAGCCATCTTCATAGTAACCCGGCTCTGCAGAAAGAGGTGAGACATTAGCTACATCTAAAGCACAAAACTAGCAGCTAAACGCTAGCCCTAAATCCACAATACAAAGCAAATGGTATAATAGAAACACCGGACAGAAAATGCGAGTGTTGCATTATGTAAGTGCACATCCCCGTTCACATGTTGGCGCCCTACCGTCGCTGACGATCATGCCGGCCTCCAAGGGCTCGTCAGCGAAGGTCTTGTAGCTGATGCCACAGGGCCCCTCGTGGACGTTGAGGAAGCAGCCCACCCCATGGCCGGTGCCGTGGAGGTAGTCCAGCCCCGACTCCCACAGCGCCGCGCGGGCAAACGAGTCCAAAAGATGGCCTGAGGAGAGCACGCAAGGGGGGAAAAAAGACAGGAAAAACGTTCAAATCACTTCGAATGAACAGATGAAAAACCACTGCTCCCTAAAGTGAACAAAACAAGTTGTACATTTTGGACGTGTATTTAGGAGGAACAACTGACTACCTTTGGTTCCATTGGGGAAAATGGCAGCACTGACTGCTATGTGCCCTTGCAGCACGTAGGTAAAGCATTCCTGAGGACCAGAGAAACAACAACAACGTCGGTCGAAGGAAATGACACCTTGGAATCTTATGATACCATTACATTCCGATCCAAAAAATATTTCGACTGCTGGTACCTTCTCAAAAGCAGAGGGGGTTCCAAAGTGCATGGTGCGGGTCACGTCTGTGGTTCCATCACTGCAACAGAACATAAACACAACCAAAAAGATCGCATTCAGGCTTTGGACAATACACTGTGTTACATGTAGCTAGGACAGTAAAGCAGACGCTGGGTGATTTACATGTACTGGGCTCCAGAGTCAAGCAGATAGACCTCGTTCAGGGAAAGCGTTCGGTTCGTTTCGGGCAGAGGTCTAAGGAAGAAGAACACGAAGTAGAGCGACAGAATAAAGTTAAGGACGTTTTAACCGGTAGAGCTCGTTCTAAAAGATGATACATCAGCAGGGCACACCAAGCACAATGTGCCGAGCTCAATAAACAAACCTGTAATGTATGATGGCTCCATTAGGCCCCATGCTGGAAATAGATGGGAAACTCAGCCCGACAAAATCTTTCTGTTGGCTGAAATGACATGCAGGGGGTTTAGTTGGCGACCCAGTGAGATTGTGGGCTATCTACAAGTGACATATCAGTTACAGTCAAGCAGGAGGACAATACACATCCAACAGAAAAACTTTTTGCAGCGTCATAGTTAAGTTTAGGTCAAACCACATTTTTGTTGTATAACCAGTCAGTCAATCATGAATTGTGATCTTTGGCTCGGTTGTTATATGCTACATTCCAACGACGAGGAGGAACTAAACTACCGGAGCATTAGCTTTGGCATAAAAAGTGAAAAGCAACACTACCTTCGTAATTCCTCTGCCTTGTCAGCAGTTGAAATCTCAGTCACCGTGCCTTTTGGAATCTAGAAAGTGGTAACCACAATTGTACCATGGTAATCAGGTTACTATCTAAACAGAGAGTGATGTTTTTTTTTTGTTACTTGTTACAAAAAAATTGTTGTTACAATTTCCTAGGACATAGCTTCAAGTGCAATCTGACACACCTCCTTTTCCATCCAAGCAAAGAGCTCACACAAGGCAACGGCATCTTTGATCTGTGGATTACAAAAAAAGCATGACAATGAGGGAAACTTTTCGATTTTTTTGTGCACAAGTTTGTGCTAAATGATTTACATGAAATTAACTTTCATCACATTTAACTATGAATATGAAAGAAGGTAATAGAACAACCCGCTCCAAAGTTCACTCACGTGGGCCATTTTCATTCCCTGTATCTCTGTGACATTCTTGACTGCTTTGGCGAGGCAGAGGGGGGTGTAGGGAATGGGGGACCTGTGGGCCTGGAGGAGGAGGGCAAGCCAACAAACACAGCGAAACAATTAAACCCCACACCAAGTGCCATACTGATCGATGAAGTGAATTGGGGTATTATTTGAATTGATGCCCGCTACTAAACTAGCTGTAGCTCCAACTAGTTGGGGTGAAAGAGAAGGCACATCCCTCTGGCTGGCTGGAGCCACAGGCAGGGAGTGTGGGGGGCTCACCTTGGGGATGACCTGCGTGAGGGCACAGCTGGCCTTGTCACAGATCCACACCTTGTCCCTGGGGCCCAGTGCGGCGCACACGGCCTGCAGCTCGCTGTAGATGGCTTCGTAAGGGGCCGTCTGGATGTTCATCTCTGCCGTGCTGGGAGAGTCCAGTCTGAGGTGCTCTCTCACCGCCGCCGCTGCCAGCCGCTGCTGGTCCACAAACAGCCTGCAAGGGAGGGAGGAGTGGAGGGGAAGACCGGGCCTGACTTAAAGCAGTAACTCACACATTGGTCAGTCCTATGACAGGGAATGCTACATTTTCTTTACCTGATGGAGTTCATGCCTATGATAGCGTATGCAAAGAACACGGGGTTGTACTCAATGTCTGAGCCACGAAGATTGAAGAGCCCTGAAAAAGATGAATACAATTTTAAACCCTGCTATATTTAGCTTTAGACACTCCCCCCGTGTCATCTTCAACCCCAGAATAAATTGGTTCAACCATTCTCCTGCCCAAGGTTCTCCCCAACCCCTTCACTTAGCGAACTCTTATCTAAATATGGCCTGCTGGCAATCATTTTCAAAATCGTTCTAACGAGTACAGATACTCCATCTAATCAGTCTCGAGAGGCGAGTAGGACCGGTTAAGTGGGGTTGATCAGGCAGGCACCAACAGGGACACACATTCAGACTTTGGACCTACACGCAATCTCATCCAGGGCTGTGGCAACAAACCAGCTGATTTTCCTCTCGGCCATCTTGCCTCGGAGCGCTGTGATCTTGTCTTGCCAACTCATTCCTGAAATAAAGGATTCCACATTTAAAAAAAAAAAAAGAGTAATATCAACATTTTAGCAAAAAAAAAAAAAAAAAGTATCCACAATACAGAAGTGGAGGCGCAGACATAGTAGAGACCTGTGTAGGCCAGGCTGAGAGTGATCAGGGAGGTGCTGGGTCTGGAAGGCCGGTCTATCCAGATAGCGTCGATGAGATTCTCCTGCACCGCCACCAGAGAGTGGCCTGCACTGGTCAGAGCCTTCGACATGTTCTTCCACTGGTCTGGAACGTCAAAACAAGAACACCACGGCGGTCCCTTCAAATTGAATTATTGACTTGTGTGTACTTGTGATCAGATCAAACCTTGTGTATCACGTGCCTTGTGCATGACCTATATATTCATACTGAATCTGAAAGAGAATGACTGATGGGTAGTAATGCTGCTAGCAAGTTTGCTGGACATATTCACGACCGTGCCTAATATTTGAGATATACAAGACCAAGTTCATGCAAGTTTGATGTGTGTTCTTAGTGTTCCACAGAGGACACCCTTCTGACCAGCAGCTATGATCCAGGGGTCCACTCCAACTTTGGAGTTCTCCGGCAGAACACTTATCAGCCAGTCCTCCTGGGACAGAGTCTCCTTCAGCCCTACAAAAAAAGGGAACGTTCTGAATAATTACCGGTTACTGCCACTGTTGAATTACCAAAAACAGAATCCTTTCCTGCGCACACTATGAGATGACACCAAAAGGCTCGATGTTTTACCCATCTTCATGAGGGTCCAGTTGTTGTCCATCTGCTGACTGGCCTGCAGGAAGTAGCGTCCGTCTGTCCACAAAGCAGCATGCTGTTCGGTCACTATGGCCGTACCTACAAGAAGCGAAGCATGGTAGAAACACCACAGCAACGTCCAGGAACGGCTAGGAAGGACTCTGGAGGAGATTCTCTTCAGACAACTCATAACCCTCGGATCACATGAATTAACATGACGGTTTTTCAAACGGCCATGACTGAAACGTGGAACAAAACCTCTACATACCTGCGGAGCCGTTGAACCCACAGATGAATTCACGCCTGCAGTCACATGGTGCGATGTATTCACTCTAAAACCAGAGAACGAGAGCAAGAGAGTAGCACCAGACACTGACAATCTAATAAGAGAATAAGTTGTCCCCCTGTCCCCCTTCCTATGCCTGCTGATGAGAGGTGCAACAGAGTGCTCCTTCTGCGTGCGGCCACCTTAACGACTACCTTGACTTTCTGGTCACGTCACAACTCCTAAACAGGGATAGAGAGAGGAAGGGAGGGCTCCTTGTGCTGTGGTCTCCGAGCAAAGCTAAAACAGGGCCTTTAAAACAAATTTAATCGGTGCCTGTGTGTCTGTGACTGAGAGAGAGAGAGCGAGAGAGAGAGAGAGAGAGAGACAGAGAGACAGAGAGACAGAGAGAGAGAGAGAGAGAGATTGGGTGTCAGCGAGAGGAGAAGGAATAGGTTTGTCTTTTGCTGGTCTACCTGGTGAGCGTCACCTGACGGGACGATGTAGGCCTGTATGGGCTCAGCTATGTACTTGCCATTCCTCATGACCTGTCGAAGCTGCCTCAGCAGCTCCACAGTAAGCTTTGGAGACATGGCAGTATCTGGAGAGAGAGATTAGGCCTGCATATTACAGCAAAGATCTGAGGAACGGTCTCAGATAAACACCACTTTGTAAGTGTACAAAAGTATTGTATTCATATAAGTTTCAAACTTTTTCATGAAAAGTAGGATGTGCAAAATTTGCAAACCGACTTCTATTTAGAACGTTGAGAAAATTAAAGCCATCAGATATCGGTGTCTCAACTGAAAAATAAATGTTAAATATAGACACTGAAAAGTATAATAATTACCTGACTCTCGTGAGCTCATGCTCTCTTCAACTGTCAGAGTAGATAGTCTAACATGGAGTTCAAAGTAATAGACTATGCCTGGACGATCCCTACCTGTATGTGACCTGCTGATAATAACTAGCCTATCTGACAGATCAAAGGTAGGCTTATAAACGTTTATGGCTTTGCTAGATCAGGCTCTGGCCACATTGGCACTGTATAAATATAAATAAAATGTGGGCACTGCAATGAAATTGGGTAATAAAATAAAACAAAACACCAACAGTAATCTGGTTTTAAATAAATACAAATTAGGGAAAGAAAGATACAAAGCGTAACAGGTTTGTTAAGCTTTACAAACACCGATTACCTTAACGGTTGTTTCAGCAGATAGCCGACTTCTAATGATTTTTTTTATTACGTTAAAAGTAACATCTGAAAATAATAGACATTAAACAGATGTTTACGTAAACTTCAAAATGGAAATGTATATAGTTATAATCAATCCATATGCTTTCACGCTCATGGTGTGATCAACTAAGCTATCCAGTGATGGTCATTGTCTGTACACTATGGGCAACGCTCTGACATTACAAAAACAGGCGTGGGCATGAAAACATCTCTGGCAATAACACGATTCTCCCTCTCGTTGCTCGCAGTCGCTTCCATTGGTCAAACGACACGTCACTGAAGTATTCATCCGAGAAAGTAAGGCTAATGACTACAATATAGTTTAAATGAGGATATGGTTTACCTTTAAATGCGATTCTTGAGGTAAAAACTCAGTTTTACCAGCTGTACCTTGTGTTAATTTGCAAAACAGGAGGCTGCCATTCCATTGACGTCTCTTGTCACGTGACTTCAGTGTCTTCCAGTAAACACACAGACATTCAGACTCGCCTCCTTTTATTGAAACTACGAACGTTATATTTTTATAAACTATAATGTTGTACATATACTGTAGAGAAAATATGAAAATATTTAAATGAAATAAGGAAAGTCACCCGTATACATACAAATAGCAGAATTTATTCATATAACAGTTTTTTTTTTAATAAAAATAAACTTCTGATTTTTAAAAATGAAATACAGTAGTAGGGATAATCAAAGCCAAGGCAGAAGGACCGGACAGTAGTTTATAATATATATATATATATATATATATAGATAGATAGATAGATAGATAGATAGATAGATAGATAGATAGATAGATAGATATTATCCCA
>JAVQIZ010187874.1:0-36297 GCA_036023535.2 Galaxias brevipinnis
ATATATATACACATACATATACATACATACATACACATATATATATACATATATATATACATACATATATATACATACATATATATACATACATACATACATACATACATACATACATACATACATACATACAGCAGTTTTTTCATTGAATTAAGTTCACTGGCTGTTTCTTGTGAGTAAGGCCTGTTCACCTTTTCTATTTACCAGCCTACTATCAGCTTATGGGAGAAAGTTGTTCATGTTTCTTTGATTAATATGATTGATAGCCTTTCCGTAGTTGAAACATCAGCTTGTGTATGCATTGTATTAATTATTAGAGATTTTATATTACTTTGACGTCATATCTGTGTGTCTCACAGCGAGTGAAATATTTTTTTGTGAATGACACAACTCATGGGCTAGCTAAAGTAGACCTTTTAGTTCACAGGTAAGTTAGAAGATTAGAAGACAAACTGTTTTGGTATCAGGTATAGATTTGTTTTTAAGTTATAGAAATCCTAAGTAGCATAACAAAATGCATACCAAGACATTTTGCCTGAATTGAGGATCTCCAAAGCTTGGTCATCCACAGTAACAAAGAAAAGTTAAAGAATTGTAATTTTATGAATTCATAATTTTTTGGCTTGACAGGATGCAGTGCTTGGGCATAAGTTAAGTCTTAGGATGTCACCTTCAGATAAATCTCTAGCTTTTCATGACTAGATGTGTAAATGGTTGTTTGCTAGCAACATGATAGCAAACAACCATGTGCAGTTGGTATCAAGCTAAAGGCATGCAATTGCCAAAACCTGTTAACATACATTGAAAAACATGTGAAATAGAACTTGTGATTAAAATAAAAAAACACATAATTAATGGGTACCTCTAAAATGTTGAAAAGATGCAAAAACTTCCAATTTAATTATCTGTTCTAGTGCATGTAGATGTAAGTGTTTAATTTTTTATTTTTTTATGGACTTACGTTACTGTCCATTAGCATATGAAGTCATTCGGTTGAACCAAGGAATTCAGTGTTTTGCAACCAAGGTGTTAAAATTCCAGTCTGCCATTTTTGTCCTGGAATTCCAGGTTGCTCAATAAAGTCAGATAACATAGGGTCTAGCAGTATGCTGTGCACCAGAAAGTGACATTGTATTATTGAATAGAAGTATTTGGAAGACATTTTGAGGCCTTAAAAACATACTCGTCAACACATGTTCATTTAAAAAAACTCATTATGACGGCTTGGTCTAAAAAAAGGTGTTAGCTAAGATTTTTCATAACATCTTGTTCAAGTCAAAGCAGCTGATTTATAGATCCAACTTGTGGCATTGTGGAGTAAATATATATATATATATATATATATATATAATGTTACTTTGAGTCAATGCATTCCCCTCTAGGATTGCTAAGCAGTTTGTAGTATCTCTGTAGGCAGGCAGAAATGTGTTTAATTCAAAGTGAAAGTTAACTTCTGTAACATTGCATTTTCACATCTAGTGTTCCATTTTGTTTGCACTAGTGTAAAAAAAAATAGCTGTGCATGATGTTCTGGCTTTGGCATACTTGTAGAATCTACTTTTGGAATAACCCTATCAGACCATTCTGGAGGCAATGACAATGCAACGGTGTCTATCTTCTCCAAATTAATAGAAGTGCACAGTATTACAAACAACATTTATGGGCTTTTAATGCCATAGTCATGAATTTGCGTTAAGGACAATTCAATTATTTGTTTCACAGGAAACCACAAACGTTTTATTAACATGGATTTTGTTAGTGGAGTAGTGATTAAAGTTACCAAAGGCAATTTATATGTAGATGATTTTGGTGACCCTCTACCTTTTGCTTAGTGGAATAATTTCCCCTAACCATTGTAAAGAAGACAGGCAGAATGCTTGTGGTCACTGCATATCGCTAGCATTTTCAATGACTATACTCCAAGTATGAGCATCTCTTCCTGATTTGAGTGACACACTTCCTTTTGCCATAAATCAATTTGTCAGTCTCGCTGGAGAGCTGCATGGTGGCAGACAAAATGAGTGTTAAATATTGAGACTTCAGGAGGACTGATCTAAACCACAATTTTTTCATCCTCCCAATGAGATTACAATGTGCTATTAGAATAAATGTTGATAGTCTGTTAATATAAAAAAAATGCTTTAATGTCTTTTTAGTGCCACATCTATTTCCAAAGGCTTCAGATGAACAAGGTTATCCTAAGTTAGAAATGATCCCTGTGCAAAAACTCAAACCAACCCCCTGCCTCTTCGATCTACAGCAACATTAGTCTTTGGTTGACTCCTATAGCGAATGCCCCCTGAAAATCAATATGACAGCTTTAATCATAAGGGTTCTGTGTGTGTAAGATGGCTAAATTGTTGAATTAAGTTATGAAGTCACCCTACTACTTTCCTAATTATTCAAGAGAATCTGTTCAGTTCAATGCATGGATAAATTACAAGCTATATACACTATTTTTTTCCTATCTCAATGCACTGTCACCATACTGGAAAAACTGATTCCAAGCATTCAATCTTTGTTTTTATCGTAAGTTAAAGTGTTTAGCTAAAAATATAATGATTCTATTTATAAAACATACCATCTCTTTGTCCCATTGGCCTAGCATGCCTTAGCATTCTAGTAGTAAATTTTTCTAAGAATGTTCATTTTATGTTTGCTATGTGGATTCTAGTGTGTTTGTTGTGGTAAATTAATTGTGTGCACCAAGATCCAAGTTGCAAAATGAAGTATTAGTATTGTAGTTTTATAAAAAAATTTGATAAGCTAATATTCATGAACATGAAATAATAATGATCATGTATTGCATAAAAAAAAAATCTTAATACATTGTTTCAACTGACAAGATATGAAATCATTAAGTGCCTTAATATACAGCACGGTGGCTCGGTGGTTAGCACTGGTGCCTCACAGCAAGAAGGTCCTGGGTTCAATCGCCACCTGGCCCAAGGTCCTTTCTGTGTGGAGTTTGCGTGTTCTCCCCGTGTTTGCGTGGGTTTCCTATGGGGACTGTGGTTTCCTCCCACAGTCCAAAAACATGCAGGTTAATTGGTGACTATAAATTGCCCGTAGGTGTGAGTGTGAGTTGTTGTCTGTCCCTATGTGTTGGCGACCTGTCCAGGGTGTGCCCCGCCTCTCAGCCCCCCCGCGACCCTGCAAAGGATAAGCGGTATAGCTGATGGATGGATTAAGTGCCTTGATGTTTTTAATACTGATGCGTGTGCGGTATCATTTGTATGGTTAACACCATTCCATTAACTAACCTGAAGCAATGCCTCTCCCTCAATTCTTTTAACTTCTTTCTCTCTCCCCCTTCCACACCCCAAGCCCCTTACCAGATCTAACTGTTGTAGTCTCTCTCTGTATAATTTAGGGCTACATTCCAAAAAGCAAATGGGAGATGGACACATCTGAGGCCAAACTGGGTAGGTGTTTCATTTGTTTTCCCATGTTTAATCACATGTTTGTATACCTTGACTGTATCTGTGAAGACAATCAGTGCCATTACCTTACCTTTCTTAACCTGTTCAATGGGTCCAGATGTGTATTCTTGATATATTATCATCGTTAAAAAGCAGAATTGTAGAATAAAAATGGTTGCTTTGGTTACTGCAAAGTACTAGTTGTCAAATGTGGAATAATATTTGAAGCATGCGTTTCACAAATACAGTGGATTAACTGCAAATACAAAAACACAACACATTACAGAAACGCAAGGTGTTTTGTCTATTTGCATGTGTTTTCTTAAGTTGCAGTGCTTTTGGCCTCTCAGGGCCACCGTACATTTCCGTACAAATTGGACATTTACACATTGCCCCTCCCGCCCACTCACTCACTCACTTCCACTGCCCCACTTCCAAAGTGCTTCAGTCGGGTCCAAACAAGAGATTGTTTGTTTAGTCATTGCATGATTAGGTAGCGTCCTCAGATTTGAGTCCAGCCAGTGGAGCCTGCGGCTTAATTTGACTCAACACGGGAAATCTCACACGGCCCGGACACAAAAAGGATTGACAGATTGATAGCTCATTCTCGATTCTTTTGAATTGCAGAATTGCCGGTTTGAAAAATACATGTGTGGCTACACCACTTTGCATCTGAGGTGATCAGTGTATTGCACAACTCCCCTACTTTGCAATAACGTGTTCAGAGCATTTTTGTTCAAATAGGCCAATGGTTTGATTCTAACTCATGATGTATAACAGCATCAGTACGTACCTTTCCAGATATTCCCATTCTTTGAATTTGTTTCCTATAAATAATGGTAAATATATACACTTAATTATAACCAACAAGTGGGTTGTTTATAAACACCAGGGCAGATGGGACTTGCACTATGGGAGGTTATTGGATTCCTCCTCCAGCAGGTTGTTTTAATCCAGCTGCTGGGTTGACATAGCCCATCATCTGACTCCAACCGTCATTACAGCAGAAATTCACCACATGGTGGTGCTGTGTAGACAAAATCACTCAATGTGCTCGACGATTATTTTATTCTCAACTTTACCAAGCCTTTTGGTACACAATAGGCACTTACGTATAATTTTGGCATATCTATCTATATACTATTATAGATAAGTGCCTATATATATATATTATATATATATTTTTTTTTTTTACTGATTACAGTCAAACAAAAACCAAATAGAATGCAATAGGGATAGAAGCTCCGAATCTCAACATCACAGCAAGGCAAAGGTGTCCTAGGTTGCATCATGCTTAGGTAGCCAGCATAGCCGAATGAAATAATGAAACTGCTGTTTGTTGTGTTGTGGTTGTTTGTTGTTTTAACCTGGATGATATTGTGTCCCGTACAGACAAGCTAGATGGTCTGGTGATGGGAGGAAAGAGGAGGCGTGACAGTGATGACATGGCAGGCATGGACGACTACCTTCAGCTTCCAGATGACTATGCTACTCGCATGTCAGAACCGGGGAAGAAAAGGGTAGGGAAGTCAAAGTACTTGGTTCATTTCCAAACATGGTGTGTAATACATGTAATACATGGTGTGTCTTTCTTTTAGAGTGAATGATGGGTAACTTGCCAGGGGTTTAGCAGATTGACTAGTTTGTGGATCAGTGTGTTTCTTAGTTTTTTTTCTGAAATGCTGTAGTGTCTGCAACTAGACAATTTATAGTAATTAAATGTATATTTTGTATATATGCAAATAATAATCCTTAACTGTAAAGCTCAATGTTGTAAAGTTCCTTCTCGTGACATATTGGCTTGGCCGTTTTCCTTCTGTTCTTTAGGTTAGATGGGCAGATCTTGAAGAGCAAAAAGATGCTGATCGAAAGCGTGCTATCGGCTTTGTGGTTGGTCAAACAGACTGGGAGAAAATAACAGACGAGAGTGGCCAGCTGGCTCAAAGGGCTCTCAACCGTACCAAGTATTTCTAAGAAGAGAATGTCCACCTTCTGTCTATAAAAAAAGGTATGTGTGTGATCTCAATTGGTTATTGCTACTGTTTCCTTTAGATTAATATACCAGGGATTGGAGGTTTGAATAATGTACCAGAACCAGAGTTTGTTATAGCTGTAATAGTACAAGTTCTTGCTTATTGTTCTTGTTTTTAATTAATGACAATTGTTGCACTTGAAAGCAGTTTAATTGAACTGGAAAGAGGTCACCATAATATTGTTTCAGTCTGGTGTTTTAATTTGTTTATTTCTAACAGGTCAGTTCTTTTTCCAGTAGTGTAGCTTCTCTAAAATCAAAATTTTAGTGGTTAAACAAATACCATATATACTACACCAAACTTTTTACTGTGTAAATTAGGTATGTCATATCCCATGAGGCAACATAGGCTACAATATATTGACATTATTCACGTTGTGGGGAGGAAATTAACAATTTCAGTATTTATGCAAGTATGCACATTTTAAGAGAGATGCTTTTACTGAGTGGTAAAAAACAATAATGAGGTCTTCACAGCATGCATTGTCAGTCAATATACTTACACTTTCATTTTCATCAAACAGATAGACTTTTATACTAGTGTCCTGATCTCATCATTCATTGGTCATTGGAAAAGAAAAATGCAATGCACTACTTTATTGGCTGATAAATATTTTATTCCATAACAGCACCGACTTTCAACAGCTTGACTTAAACACAGAAAGAACTTGAATTTAACATTACAGGATGACACTCAGTATTTTAAATACAATACAGAAATTGGATCAATCATCAACAAAGTTCAATCATTTTCATTTGTTTACAGATACTATGGAGATGCTGGACCTCTGTCTCCTGTGGTGAAAATGTCTAGATCATGCTTCTAAGACTTATAGATCTATAGTTGGATGTGTTCATCTTTTCAATGTTGTTGTTCAAAATTATTACTTTTGAGTTTAAAGTGAACGTTCTGTACTCACTCAAATATTGTAGTTTTTATTTTCTCTTTTCGTCTTTATTTGACGAATCACATGTGATAACTGTGCAAGGCATGTTTATTGTTTTATACTGTACATGCTGGATGTATACATGTTAGCATTGTCATTATTTTAAGAAATTAATTCAGAAACAATAAAGGTTTCACAAAATGATCAAAAGGGAGTGGCTTGTTTGGGTTGTGTACTCGAAATACCACTGAAAGTGACTTTCAGTTTGTTTTCATTGTAAAGACAAAACGGAATACACTTATCACTTGTAGATAGATACAAGGTTAAATGTTGACCTTTTGACATGACTTTTATGGCAAACTGCACTGCACTGCACTTAGCTGTCAACATTCATAACCTATCACGCATACTTCACCAGTTTGCTAATGGAATGATGTTTAAGTCTTCCTCTGCAGACCTTTTCTAGAATTTGTAGATTAATCAATGTTCACTGAGAGACTGCATTTTGATACAGATTCTACAGACAAATTCAAACAAAGGGCTTTCTTACTACATTACTGGGATTATCTGCTGAATATTATCAATGTGTTTTGCACATTACATACAAATACCAACTGCTAGATTTGTTTAATCAACCGAACATCATAATGGCATAAAAGACAGTTGTGTTCTCAACCTGTCAGTATAAGCTACAAGCAAACTGCAGCACCACTGCTGTTTTTACAGACTCTGTGGTTCTTTGTTTAGGTTTTTTGTGGAAAATGTTCGGTATGTTTTATATGATGGTTACTAGTTCAGTTTGGTTTTCTGAAATGTTTACATTTTTTAAAAGTACAGTACTCTGCATTTGTTATGAGTATGCACTGTAAATTCATTATTTGAAACAGAGGTCCCCAGGAGACCTGAGCAAGTTACGTTATACTTTTCATTTCACTTTGCGTTCTTTTGAAAATCTAGCCGTCAGTGCCTTGTGTTCAAGCCATAAAAACAAGTAGAAACCTGGCTGATGAACATTTTTGTGTCATTGATCTGTGTTGCTGGCAAATTATTCAGAACTTTTGCATTAACAGCTAGCTATTAGCTGTTAGACAGTCACTTGATTGTGTAAAATATTATGTATGTGGTGCATACTGTTTAAATGTATATGTCAACAAACCCGTTTGTATCAGCAAAGTGTGGCATCTCAACAACAGAGTCCATAATTAGTTCTGTAAGACTTTTCCAGCCTGGCAAAAGATTCCTATGATCACAGCACCTTTTAAGTTAATTGTTTTCTGGTCAAATTGCTGTATTGTTTTAATACTGCAGTTTGATTAAAGAACAGTTTTAAAACAGTTGTCTGCTGCCTTACTTTAAGTAACGTGCGAAAGAACTCGAAAACAAACATTTGAAATGTTCTACTGATTCCTGTGCATCGAAGAACAACATTTATTGTTTGGAGAACAGAAGACCAGTGTGCTGAGGATGCCGCATGCTTGATTAACCTTTTTGATGATGGTGCTGCAATGTGTGACATTGAAAATTATTAATCTTAGATCATTTAAGGTGAGTTTAGAGGAAATGTATTTAGTCTGTACAGCATTTGTCCTGATAATTAGTGGCTAGTGTTGCGTTATTGTATAGACAAATTGTATATTTTTAAGAGAATTGGTGACATTATTGAGACATCACGGTGAACTAAATTTGACTGAATCCTGTAGAAGACGTAGGAAACTGAAAAGAACTCAATTTTTATTAAACACATTGTGTGGTGTGAATTTCATTTGTCTCGTGTTTTCTTCAAACTTTGCCAGTTTCAAGATTCAATATGTGTCATTACTGGTGCTTAATGCAATGCTAATATAGTCATTAAACACTATTACTTAGTTTGTTTTGCTGTTTCTAAAATCAATATAACAAATTTAACTTATGAGAAATACATCAAATGACTTGTCCTTTCAAAATCACAATTTAAAATCTTATGTAGATTTCAAATAAATTGTGCCTTTTAAACTCTAACAAGACACATTGCAGAAGCATATTCTACAGCCTTCGCAATAACTGATTTGACCAATTTGGTACCTACAGGTTGTTCATTACCCTGCAATGTAACATGAACCATGCAGTGTTTCTTAGGAGGTGTCACTCGTGTGCAGAGGTTTGACTTTTGAAGTCAGCTGGTATAACACTGTCCATTTTACATATTACCTTGTAAATTGCCTTCTTCCATGATGGGTCTGAGTCTTTAGCCATTGAGATGGCAATGTAAAATTCCTTTAATGTAATCTCTGCAACTTCAAGGAACCTTTCAGGAACCTGTATATCAATCAATAGAAAAAGTACAGCAAAGCATACAATTAAGGAACAGTATGTTTAGGATAGTGGATAGTAACAGATTAAAGAAGGGGGGGGTGAAACAGTATTTCAGAACAGTTCGTATGCTCTTCAAAGGTAAGATGTGCGGAGAAACCTCTGGCAAACATTTTATGTTTGTAGGGTTTCTAAATAAAGTCAAACTTAAGCACCCCTCTCCCCTTGCACAATATTTGCCTACTTGACCTTACAGTTTTCTCACATTCTGTCATTTCTTTAGCTAATGAATATTCCAACATACTTTGGATATATGAAGCTTTTTTTTTTGCGAATAAATCAATACATTCTTCCCTTCAAAAGTATCTGATAACCTTATAATATTGTATGCAAGTTGCATGAAGTGCTTGAGAAACACATTTGACATTCAAATTGTAGCCTCAACATCTGCTTAAAACTGGTTTGTGCTTCCTGACAGGATTTTTAATGTGGACCATTTTACTGTTAACTGCGTAAAATCCCGGAAGAGGGGAACAAATATGTAATCAAATTAACTTCTGCTTATATAGTTAAATAATTGAAACGTGTCATTAAGATAAATAGTAATTTACCTGGAAGTCATTAGCTTTGTTGTAATGCATATTTAGAGCTCTGAAGAGTTCCGATTCTCTGCCCACTGTTAGGTCCCTCACATTGGTCACCCCCTCCATAATGGCATGACGGGCAAACTTCTCCATCTGGATGTAGTAAAACTCTCGGAAATTACTGAACCACTTGATGAGCTGGGACGTGACGCAGCGTGTGAACTGGAGATGCAGAAAACACATCAGGGTAAGTGCAATGTTAGTGTAAGGGTTAATTGGACTTGGTGTTCTACTTAATTGTTTGTATATTGAAAATAAAGAATTTAATTCCATCCATGTCAGTCTTTTTTTACGCTTATGTGAGTACACAGAAAAGCAATGTTTGAGCTTACAATGGTGGCATTGTTTTTTTAAAACACACACAAAACAACTTGATAATTAGTGTTGATTTTTGGGGTTAAATGATGGCATAGTTCTTTTTGACAAAACACCTCACCTGTACATCAGAGAAGAAAGTTTTTAACATTGTTGAGCTAGGATAGCGAGAGTAGAAGAAAATCAACTTTGCCTTCTTTAAATGGTTGGTAGTCAAACCTTCCTACATTGTGCCTTGTTAAGGATCATCATGGTTAGAAGAATACATTTCCATCTATTAAAAAAATAACTTAATAGTGTTGTTTACATACATATAGAAAAAAGGAAGATCTTTCTGATCTTATCAAAGGCCTACGTCCTTATAGGAATATTCCCTCCCTGAAATGATTGTTGCTTATAGAACGATTTATGTAGAGTTCACATAACATCAAATGAAAACATTTATTGATCTCTTACAAAGCTTCACAGTTTTTGTGTGTTTAAAAGAAATTGGAGTTTATACACGTGATACTGCTTTTATGCTAGACTAGTGAGGATAACAATGTTGTTAACACTTAGACCTCAAAGCGTAGAGAGACTAGAGGTTTTGTCGAGCATGTCATTTGGGATTACCTTACTCTAATTGCTACGGAAACAGTATACCCTTTTAAGCGGCACAATTATTAAATGTGGAAAAGGATACATTCAGCACATAAGTGTTGCTCTTCACCAAAGAATCACACTCTATCTTGACATGTGGGAGACACAGACTGTCCAGAAGGATGTGATCCATTGTCATAGGGTGAAAGTGGGAACTTCTTCTAGAGGTGACCTTAGATCTCACTTTAGCAGAGGTCCAGGGGAAGTTCACTATCTCCAGTGTTGACTGATCTGTGCCGCTTTTATATTGGGATACTTCCGAAAGATTATGATGGGAGACACTTTGGAGATTCTCATCTTGATGTTCACTTTGATTGTCATGTAGTAGTGGAGGCTGATTAGGATGAGGCTTTTTTCTTGCCATGTTCACTGAACTCATACTATCCTTTGATGGCCTCTCTACAACCAGAGACAAAGCTTCGGTCTGAACTTCAGGGGCTTGGCTTGTTACAATCGCCGAGCATGGTGAATGTGACAATGTGCTGTCTCTGTAGACCGATGACTGCTCATGAAGACTAAAAAGAATCTTGTTGTCAGCCTTAGTATCCATATTTTCTTGCTGCAACCTGAGTAAAGGTAGTATATCTTTGAAAAACAAGTCAACACTTGAGTTTACAGCTCTAGACAGTTCCTTCTTTAAAAAATAGGCAAACAAAGTGTTGTCTTTATCTGTGTTGGAGTGGATATACTCCAACGGTTTTGTGTTCTTCCATCCTACTTGCATTTTTTCTGACTCTCTCTCATGTCCACAGCATGGGTCTATGAGTACCTCATTTGGGGAAGTATCAGTAAAATCTTTGTTCCAGGTGTCAGGATAATCCTCAACCTCGGTTGAATATGACTCATCACTTGCCGCCTCCTGAGATTCGTTGCATTCATACACCTGGAAAACCTTTGCTTGGAGTTGTGTTAGGAGTTTTTGCATGGTATGTAGTTGGTTCTGTAGTGTCTGGTTCTCATCACTTGTACTGCTAGCACCAGTGACTACATCCTGCTTGTGAGCCTGTTGTGGAAGCAGTGACTCTTTTCTTGTGTTCACCCTTACAGCCTCTGTTTCGTCATGTTTACTTTGCTCCATATCACAACTAAACATCTCTGTAGGGGAGCCGGACATACTTTTGATGATGTTTTCCACTCTGGCACGCTTTGCGTGGTGACCACTTCCCTGGGGCCACTCCCTGGCACCACTAAAACTAGCCCCAGTTGACACGTAGCTTGGTCCTATGGTGCTGCCGTTGGATGAATAATTTTTTTGATTAATCAAGCAAGAATTAATCAAGGTTGAACCAAGTGTATTATTGCCATAATAGGATTTGTCCGGCATGTCATTGCTCTCAATGCCTTTACTAAGGAGCACAGAAACATGTGATCCTTCACAATTTGAGGAAAGAGTTGAGTCATAAATATCTTCATGTTGGTGAAAGGGAGGAAGCTGCCCAGGAGTGCAGAAGTTCATCTTACTGCTAGAAGAGTGCATGCTTTGGTTCAAAAAGGCTTAGATCCGTGGTTGTTAGATTTAAAGGTCCTGTTAAAACACATACAGCAGATGGATAGTTTTATCTTGTTCATGCAAAAACAACTTTATTAGTGCAAGCAATATTCAAAATATAGCCCTCACATGGAAAATTACAAACTGGTTTACAGGATATATTCAAACAGAAAAAGCTGTTAATCAATGTCTTAAATGAGCAAATAATGCTCTGAGTCACAGTAAATATATTACAAAGAACATTAGCATAAGTATCCTACCTGTTGCTTAAGGAGAGAGGTGCAGACTGGATCTGGCTCGATGCTGAGGAGGGCTGAAGTATCCCCATATAAATGAGGGGGTGTGGTCACCTTTAGATAAGCCACTGCTGTTCAGTGGGTCATTCATCATTAAAACTCATACTGGCCAACTTGAACAAAAACAAACAAGACAATTGGGATGTAATTCAATCTCTAATGTTCTCAAATGTATTTTTAAGATTACAAGATTACTTAACATGGAATTCATTAAACATTATCTTAATCTCAAACATGTACATAGCCTGTTGCTTACAAGGCACACTTGTAAATGAGGAAAGCAAAAATCTAGTAATTTATATATAATTTTCACGCTTTCTAAACCTGTGAAGATACAGTTGGCCTACATTAATTTTATTTTATCGTTCTGCCTGTAGTCATAGTGTATTTACTATGGCCTTTTTTCGTTAAGTTGGCACAAAATCACACTATTTAACACTGTATAAGGGAAGTAAAATGTGTAAAATGACTTTAAAACATAATATAATGTTTTTGGTAGTATTGCAACTAGTGTTTGGTAGTCATGTGTATACCAGGATTTAGTATCTTTTAACAATAACATTTAACTCAAATTGTCAGTACCAGTCTCTAATGGAAACATTTTTACTGGTTCACAATGAGGGAAAGGTTTAGATGGAGACGACCAGTACTTTCTTTCAGGAAATAAATATGTGAAATAATCTACTCCAAAGTTTTCTTCTCATATGAGAAGGCCCCTTCTCTTTCACATAAATACCTCAATATCAAAGAAAAGCTTATGTTTTCCTACTGAACAAATAGATAATAACCTGCATTTATAGATATTTCCACTCAAACCACTCAAGTCATTCAAGTGTGCAAATGCTAAAGAAAATCTGATTAAAGATTAAAATCACTACCCACTATCTCCAACAAATACCTTCTAAGATATGAATTAAAGATCAAAGTCATGATTGACTTACTGTGCAAACAATGTATATACATTTTACAAAAACATCTTGCTATGTTAACTTTAGAGGAGAGGGAAGAAATGAGAAAATCAAGAAATTGTTAGTAAATTTGAATTTTTGGGAGTTGTCTGGGAAACTCTTAACCAACACCCAATTTAAACCATGTTTGTACAATCTCAATCAACAATCATACCTATAGAGTATATGAACTCTCCATTTGTGGCTCGTGTTAAAAGTTGTTTAGTAGATGTGTGCATATTTGGTCGCCTATGCTGTTAAAACTTTCTATTCTGATTAATCAAACAGAGGCAGGCCCCCTAGCTAATAAAACGTGTGCACCTTGTAATTGTAGCTTATTTTCTAAACTGGGAGCCTGGGGATATGTTCACATTCACAAATTTGTAGAGAGGGTTGTAGCATTCACTGGCCTGTGCTGCAGGCATGACGTGATACCGCTGAGGCCTTCCACGGCACACTACACAGTCCTGTACTGGGCAAGTCACATTCATTCAGTTATACAACTAACAATTGTTACAAACAATGATTTACTCTGTATTATATCTCTAAAGCTTCCTGTATACCTTTAAAGGACATGAGCCCTGTCCTGCCCTTATATAGTAAACAATATGTTCCTTATCTTCCTTGTTCCTTAATGTTTGGCTACAATTCATTCAAAGTTTTCCGGCAGCTAGACAATATCATTATCATATATACTGTATATTTGTTTTTGTGTTTGAACTAAATTAATTATCTGTCTGCTCAGGGAAACAATGTGTTGGTTGGACAGCATAAGGTGAAGGACCTTTCCTAGTACATCAGTTAAGAGCCTCCATGGGTTAATGAAAGATGTAGCCTAAGACCTTTGGCTTTGTTCCTTACTGATGAATAAACATGCCCTTCTAATGATGAGTCATAATCCACAGAACACGATAATGCCTGTTGAGTATCAGAGATCCTGAAGGGCCTGCGAGTGGTTAAGCACACCAATCACAGGGCCTTCAAGAACAGGCTGACTCAAATACAATGCTAAGCTAGTAGACCCTTCGCTCTTCTTTCTATCACCTCCATTCTTTCCTTCAAGGCATCTCTGCCTGAGGCCAGGCTGTTTACAGGGACAGTCAGTTGTATAAGTTATTTCACTCTATTTGTCTTTAGCATATGAAGACTGTAGGCTCAACTCTTTTCATAGTAGAGAGATTTATTTAGGTAAAACATTGTTATGGTAGGTTTATAAAATTGAGACAAAAAAAGTCTTGTTGCTGCCAGACCCATAACAATGGTTGGATCTTACCATCCTCGATCATCAAGCAATACTCTTTAATGTTCAAATACCTGCCATAAGGAGACAAGAGCTGTCCTCCTTTATCTATAGAAACATCAAAAATATTAACACTGATGCCCTTTAGCTAACTCGAAGTGCAAAACCTCCCCCTGCCTCTGACTTCCTCGGTTGATGACCATGTATAACACTATAATACATTGCTGTCTTCTACTCTGGACTCTAGGATCGCCGTTATATCCGCGAGCACTGAGGTAAATCGGGCGGGTCGGGTCATGATAATTTTAGTTTTGCCAAAAAGGAATAACGTTTATTTTAAATACGTTTTAATATCTAAACATACAACCGATGAATTGGCGACAGGCTCCTGGGCGCCCAAGGCTCATTGATGCCAGTGGGGAGTGAAGGCTAGCCCGTTTGTCCGATTCCACAGAAGAGCTACTGTAGCACAAATTGCTGAAAAAGTTAAAGCTTGCTATGGTAAAACGTTGTCAGAACACACAGTGCATCGCAGCTTGCTGTGTATGGAGCTGCGTAGCTGCAGACCTGTCAGAGTGCCCATGCTGACCCCTGTCCACCGTCGAAGGCGCCTACAATGGGCAAGTGAGCGTCAGAACTGGACCATGGAGCAATGGAAGAAGGTGACCTGGTCTGATGAATTATTTTTTCTTTTTGTTAATGTGGATGGCCAGTTGCGCCAGAGGAGATGACACCAGGATGCACTATGGGAAGAGGGTGAGCTGATGGCGACAGTGTGATGCTCTGGGTAATGTTCTGCTGGGAAACCTTGGGTCCTGGCATTCATTCAATCAGAGAAACTAATTAGTTCGGGTAGTTGGTGGGTGGATGAGGTGGACGTGCAGAGTCGGGTAACGTCAGAGCCTATCCACGCACCACTACTGGACTCACTTTTTCCCCTCAGGTCAAGAAATGTCAATTGCCCAACCTGCTCACTGGTACACTTCTGAGCTCTGTTCTATGAAGATTAAAGGTCATCAGACTTGAAAACAAAAGCGAGTCTCATTGTTCATGTTGAAATCTACAAAGACCATATCACAGCATATAAAGCTGCAGTCCATCAGGCCAAAAACAAATATTACTCAGATCTCATTGACAAGGGCAAAATTATCCTAGAAATCTATTTAACACAATCCACAAATTGCTGTGTCCACTGGATAACTTGTCCCTCTTGGGGTCTACAGACGTCTGCACCAGATTCCTGGATTTTTTTCCAATCAAAAGTCAAAGCTATTCATGACCAGCTCCAGCCTTCAACCATGCCAGCCACTCTGCTGCTGGCTGTATCCACTAAAATGTCCCTTCCTGTAAAATGGAACCTCAATGCTTTTGAAGCCTCTTAATGCTGTGTTTACCTCTGCTCTGGTCACATCAAAATCATCTACCTGCACACTTGACTCTATGTCTGTCTCCCTAGTCAAGACCTGCCTGCCCACTCTGTGCTCCCTCATTGTTAACATTGTAAACGCCTACACCAGGACTGGCTCTGTCCCTCCAGAGCTTAAGATGGCTGTGGTCACCCCTATCCTTAAAAAGCAGGGTTTAGACCCGTAGTCCCTAAACAATTATGGGTCTATTTCCAACCTTCCATTCCTAAGCAAAATTCTATAGCACATTGTAGCTGCTCAACTACAGCCCCATGTGTCTCATCATGAGTTGTATGAACCTATACAATCTGGGTTTTAGGCAGAAGACTCACCGTCTCCACTGTCCATACTAGCTCCAATGAGAGCCAGTCTTCCTAACCAGATTGTTGAGTCCATTGGTGTTGCAAGCGCCGGTGCTACTACCTCAACATACCATATAGCATAGAGGATAGCACCAATTATTACACCCTGTTTAGATGTCACCACATGAAATGAAATATCTCAAATTAGATGGGTAATCAGAGCTTTTGCAATTGCATTCCAATTTGAACTCTGCAGCATCCGTTTTTCTTTGATATTGAACTCTGCTGCATCCTGTTTTCTTAGATTTTTCCTACTTTCTCCAGAACTTGAGTCCATTGTAAATCCAATTAGTTGCCTTTGAGACAAAACCAGGTCATTTCGTCCAAGGACTTTATGAGTTATAAGTCTGAACAATCGTTTCTCAAATTTAGGTGGTTTCCAGCTAGTTCGCATTATCAATCAATTTCTTCTGATTAGATTAGATTAGATTCAACTTTATTGTCAGTGCACAGAGTACGTACTGAGACAACGAAATGCAGCAGCACATTGTAATGTCTGGGAGAATGTCAAACTCGTGGTTCAGATCAGTCCTCTTGAAGTCTCAATATTTAACACAAATTTTGTCTGCCACCGTGCAGGATCTCCGGTGAAAACGCCAAATTGTGCTATGGCCTCAGGAAGTGCGTCACTAAATCAGGAAGAGATGCCCATACTTGGAGTATAGTCGTTGATCATGCTAGCAATATGCAGTGACCACGAGCATTCTGTATGTCTTGTTTGCGACAGTTAGGATAAGTAATTACACTAAGCCAACGGTAGGAGTCGCCAAAATCATCTCCTACAGATAAACTGCCTCTAGTAACTTTAACAAACTATAGTTTTGGCAAGTTGGTATGGACTTTTGGTATGGACTATCTACTTTGTGCATGACACAGGTAATTTTTTCAACAATTGTTTACAGACAGATTATGTCACTTATACTTGTCTATATTCCACAATTTCAGTGGAACATTTACATAAACAAAGACGACTGAGCCTTTAAACGGCTTGAAAATTATGTTATGGCTTTAGACGTTTCTGATAGGCTAATTTACATAAATTGAGTCAATTGCAGGGGTACTTGTGGTCGTGAATGTATTTTAATGCCTACCGTCAAACTAAGAGCCTCTTTGCTTTGGGAAAATCAAAACAAATTAGCCAATGCCTCAGAAATTATTTGGGACCTTCTCAAGTTCATCCTTAGGAGCACTTCCAAAAGCCTGAAGGTACCACATGCATCTGTACAAACAAGAGCACACAAGTATAAACTCCATGGGACTATGCAGCCGTCATAGTACTCAGAAAGGAGGCGTGTTCTG
Source organism: Galaxias brevipinnis (assembly GCA_036023535.2). Lineage (NCBI taxonomy): Eukaryota > Metazoa > Chordata > Actinopteri > Galaxiiformes > Galaxiidae > Galaxias > Galaxias brevipinnis. Next base: position 17,268 of record JAVQIZ010187874.1, read on the forward strand.
TCTCCTAGAGATGAACATACTTTGGCACAAAAAATGCAAATCAATCCCAGAACAACAGCAAAGGACCTTTTGAGGGTGCTGGAGGAAACGGGTACAGAAGTAGCTATAACCACAGTTAAACCAGGTTTTTATCAACATAACCTGAAAGGCCGCTTAAGAAGGAAAAAGCAACTGCTTCAAAATCGCCTTAAAAAAACAGACTATGTTTTTGCAACTGCGCATGGGACAAATAACTTTATTGAGAAATGTCCTCTGGTCTGATGAAACAAAATATTTAACTGTTTGGCTATAATGACCATCATTATGTTTGAAGAAAAAAGGGGAGGCTTACAATCCCATCCCAACTTTGAAGCATGGTGGAGTTGCAAAAAGGTAGTGTTCGGTTAGATTTGATAAGCACATCAGAAGAACTTTGCTGAGGTAGGGAAATATAGCAAAATCTAGGATTGAGAAGAGATCCTTTGCCTAGTCCTTGTTATTGAAATTAAGTCAATAATAAATTAAGTAAATAGAAAATATAAGTCATCTTTATGATGAGTATTTTGCCTGTTTCCTCAGCCTTTTCTCTGCAAGACTTGAAATGTCTGCTCTGCTAGACTACAACCAGAAGGATAACAAAGTGAAAGAAGGGTCTTCACTGATAATTAGGCAGCCTAAACGACTGCTCCTGAGAAGCTCCGTAATAATGGGATCACCTCTGACAGTGTCTTGAGGGTTGCTTGGGCCTTCCTCCCACTCCACAAAGGCTGACTCGAGTGCGTGCAGCTGTGCACAAGGCCCTTCAACATTTCTGTTTACTTTAATAATCATGGAGGACAATGGAACCTGATGTGTGTCTTTGTTTCTCTGCCAGCACCTACACAAACGTCTGAACGCCATTTGGATCGAAAAACAGAGTTCATTATAAAAACACCCCAAGCATTATATTACCATGAGAATACATGAGGTCCTAATGGGCCTGAATGCCCTGAACAATACCACAAGGGTTCTTTCATTTAATTATTTACTTTTATTGCCACTCAAGATTCCATTAGCGCTATCGAGATAATGCTAATTCGCAGCATAAGCTGCTAGGTGCATAGATACCTGAGGAGGCTGGTTTATTTGGTGTCTTTTGTCTTGTCTTGAAAATTTGGCCCAATTTGCGAATATCAAATGGGACTGATTTACAAGACCTTAAGTCCATTCAGATGAAAGATAGGCTATTTGAAATTGCCAGCAAGCTGTTTGTTTTCATCAAGCCACATCAGAGGGTTCATTTACTTAAAATATTCTGTTTCTCCTCATTCCAAAAAAAAGCTAGTGGCAAAACTACACTTGTGTAAAGAGTTTGTTCTTTATACAATCACTGGACCAAATGCAATACGAAAACAAAACAGCTCTCACTCAGGACTCGGCAACTTTGCTGTAGGTCAGACAGCCTTCGTTCAAGGCTGGAAATCACTAAAAGCTTTTGAGTATTTTTAAAACAGCAACAACAACAAAAAAAATCTACATTGAAAAATGTTATAAAGTCACAATCGATATATTTGCAGGAATCTTCTTTGGGAGAGATTAATTGTACTCATAATCAGGATGAGGTAGTAACCAAGATACTACTGTCATTCAAGGTGGGGCTAACATCTTAATGCTAGCTCAGAACAGATCATCCCTCAATGCCAAAAGAATAGTGTAATTTAAGGGGCTAACATTTTTATGCTGTCTTATTTTTCATTTATTTTGAGTTTTTGAAGACCCCCCCTCCGGTGAAAATCAAGTTTTTAACGTCGTTAACATGTCCTTGTGGTGTTTTTCATGCGCTACAAGACATATCAGGGGCAAAATAAGCAGCCAATGCCATGGCTGAGCATTTCTGCTTTCAACAAAGGACAGTCTCAAACAGGCGAGTTCAGGCAAGTCAGATTTGCAACGTCACAAATGTTTAAGTAACCATTTTTAATAGGGATGGGCATTTTAGGCCATATCACTATTCCAATATTCTATCAAAAATATTTTGGGTAACCAAAATAAAAAGATTATATAAAAAAAAAGTTTTTTTTTTATTTTATTTTTTTATAAATGTGTATATATATTTTTTTTCTCGCTGTAACGTAGTTGTGTTGTAGCCTGAAGGGCTTCCGTGATCTGGCCTTCACTAAATAAACATTACTTTTCCAAAAAGTAAAAATGTCTTACTCTGACACATTTGAACAAATTTTCTTTGATCTCTGAGCGCAGAGTCGGCGCTAGAAGCGCATGTTTGTATCGGTGATCCAGCGCACTAGCATAGAGCGCTCTCGTGCTTTCAGTTGGCGCTGCCTGCAAGTATAAACTACTTGATGTGGAAAGCAGGCATTGAAATTGTGCTTTTTCTTTCTACTTTTTACATGTTTCAATGGCATTGGGTTACACATTATAAACAGTATGTAGGCCTAATCAAAATCGCTAATGAATAATATTTAAATAAACTTTAGGCAAAAATATAAATAAATAACTGCAGCTATATTCGAATACCCACATCATTTAGAATAATCGAATATTCGAATAACCGTGCCCATCCCTCATTTTTAACCAACCACCGTTCATGGCTGAGGTCCAGGATGACTCCGGATCAAGTATGCGTGGTTGCAGAGGAGGGAGGCGGGGCCTGGGCAGGTATTAAAATAGAAGGGGGCAGGGCAACTCAGATTCAGGAATTTTTAATGAGGCATAAGGAGAAAATTAATTTTTTTTAGGTTTTGAACTAGGTAATTGAACGTATTTTGTAGAACAAACATTACAGACCTGATTTATAAGTTTAAGCAGAATGTTTTAAATGTTTTATAAAATGACTAGAGGGGGACTAACATAATTCCACTTGAGCGGTTATCTGGAAATGTCAGTACATCTCCGGAAACACTGAGATAAGGCACTAAAGCAAAAATCCTTAACTATCCCTTTAATGTTCATCCAGTCACTTGAGTCTTCAAGGATGCAGATTGAGGGCCATGATTTCTGTTTAAAAAGCCTTTGAACCCAATTCCTCATATGCCAGTCCAACTGCAAATGGAGTGTGTCATTGGGCTAAAAGCTTGTTGAGAACAAGTGTTAATGTTTTCCTCCATTGTCTTACCAAAAAACCACAAACACACAGCTGTCACATCAAACATCAGTTTAGGGAAAAACACAGTGCGCTGCCTAGATTCACATCTTTTCTGATCTAAAAAGAGATGGGGCTTCAACCAGAGTTGCATGTGTGGTGGACACAATACAACTGAATGCATATTCTATACCAAAAAATAGAAAAGATCAGGTTCACTTGGATGCTTTATTTGAATAGTATCAGTGTTTTTATTTAGGTAGGTATTGCATCATTCTGACCACAGGGCCATATAAGATTGAAAGACTTGTACAGATGAATAAATAATGAAAAACAAGGTGTTAGACACAGTAGGCTCACTTAAAGCTTTGTTTTAGCCACCTTTCATAAGTGCACTGTGTCAAAACACACCTTGAGTCTCAATCATCAGCATCCCCTTAATTCCACTCTAGGTAGTGCCTGCATAAGTAATGCCCTTCGCATGCATATTCAGAAGTGTACCTACCTTTTTGCGGGCCATCTCACAAAGCACACCCATTTGAAACGACTGGCTGCATCTGGCCCTATTCTTTCTCCCCCAGTCCTTTGATATAGAGCTAGCTTGGTCCTCTTTTCTTCTTCCTCGTTTTGTTGTCATACCAGAAGATTAATTGGGATGGAGAATGGGGCCATGGCCATGCCGGGATGGGGTGCCCATCGTCACCACAGCTGGCAGGGCTGATGTGGGTGCAGCTGGCTGGGGTCATTGTTGGGTTCAAGTATTCGGGATGAATGGGAAAGGTTGAGGGAAGATGAGGAACTGCTGCAGGGCTGTTCATGATCATAGCTTAGTCACTGCCCTGATTGCTTTGCCAATGTGGATGGTAACTTGCTAAGAGGGCTCTCAGACTTTGGATTAAGCCTGTATGCAGACATTAGATTACAGAATTCCATTTGCCTGCTTGTTTCACACGCATCCTTTGAAAATCGCTTCACTGCAAAAAACAATCTGAAATATTACCTTGTGTAAACTAAAAACTATTTTTGCTGGACTTTTTTGATTGTTTACTTGTTTTTCTTCTTGAATAGTGATTGTTATTTTAGATGTAAGTTGTAAATACAGTATGATGTTTATTGTATAAAGAATTTTGCAACATTAAGAAAACTGCATGGTAATAAAACACAAAAGATGTATCATTATGATTATTATTATAATAAATGTACAGCAATTCCGTGGCATAGACTATGTAAACTCTATAAATGTAGCTAGCAAAAAGCTCTCCTGGTTAACTGGTCTTTATTAGTAGGTCTTGCTTCAGTCATTCACCAGCGGTGTCCCAGTCTCATGGCGTCTATAGCTGCTGAGCAAACTGACTGTAAGAGGAATGTGCTGTTAGGAAACGGCGCCATACTGTAAATGAAATGGGGTTTTATTCACCCAGTGTCTCAGCATTGCCCTGATGGTAGAGTAACTACCTGGATGTACGTTTGACCTCACCTGCACTCTATTTTGCCTGTGCACTCCTTGTCAAAGTTCTGAATCAGCCATTCAAGCTGTTGCTGATCCATAAGTATGTTTTCTTGCTGTAAAACATGGATAGATTAGTTACCACACATGCTGTAACTAGATACATTTGGGCTGTGAAGGGCTCCTTACAGTAGGTACAGTTGCAGCTATATAGAGCACTGATTGGTGTGTTGTCTAAATGTTTTCTCAGTTTCATTGCTTACTCACTCACAGTACATTCACATATGCCAGGGTCTAACTTTAAACAAATCTCTCAAGACAAATGCAGACCATAAAACAAATGTTCAGACATCTCTATTTTTTAAGTTATATTATTAAACTTATGCTTCTGCTTGGATTATACTTTATTTCTGTTAATTCAAGAGTCTTTGGGAAAAAAAAAAATCTTTGTTTAAAACTTAAGCACATAATTGCATTATCTTTTTATGAATGTATAATTGAAATTATCTTTCAGACCTGAGCAAACTTCCTGAAGACAGAGTTGGGCACCTGCGTTGTCCCCTCTGGAGCGAATCTCTGGAAAAAGTCCATAATGCCTTCCTTGCGCTCCTCAAGGAATTTCTAGGAATAATGAATAAAAAACGTCCATTAGCAAATTGAAAGATGATTTTGTCTCGAAGGTTTTGAAAGTCAAAGAAAGGTTAAAAGCTACAAAACAAATGAGAGCATTGAACATTGGTATCCATACTGACCTGAAAGATTTTGAGGGCAACAGAGGGATTCTTTGCTCTGGTGAAGCCTCCCATTACACCCATGTACTGAACCTCCAAATTAGCGCGATCTTGACAAGTTACCTCCAGAAGCTTAACAAACGCTTCGTTAACCAGCACACTCTATGCGTACACAGACACACAAGTTAACGCACTATAAATAGTATACTGCATTAAAAGCAAAGCATTTATTAACTACACATTCACATCTTACAGCCATAATGGTCTAATGCATCTATGGAAGCAGACATTGCTAGTTTAGAGACAACCGGAGGGATGAAAAGGTTCTCACAGAAATGTTGATCTCCTCCAGAGCAGATTTTGTATTGTTTTTAACAGTGTTGAGGAGAGTTAGGGCCCCAATATGTGACAGGGGATTATGAGTTAGCTGGAAGAGAAAATACACAATATATGGTTCACCTACAACATAACGTCCATTGTAATCCAGTTGTTAAACATAGTCTCCATTATTAGTTTTATATGAAAGCCACATAGCATTGTTAATAGTGTCATGGTTTCACATTAGAAAGCTTCTAGAATCCAATAAAAAAACGAAGACCAACGTATGAGCACCAAAAAGCTCCATCACCCTTGCTCCCACGCTCTCACCCTGAGCACCCGAAGGCTGTCGTTGGTCCCCAGGCCATAGCAGAGGAGGCCGATGGCCTGGTTGTCGATGCGGTTGTTGCTGAGGTCCAGCAGCACCAGGGTGTTGTTCTGGCGCAGCGCTTCTCCCAGAGCCTGGGCGCCCACACTACCCAGGCCGTTCCAGGACAGGTCCAGCTGTTTCAGAGTCACGTTCACCTGGACCAACAGAGTAAATGGAATCTCACTTCAGTCTCTCAAACTTGTCTCAGCTGAAATTAATCTTTATCATCAGTTAAAACCGTGTTGATGTATCGGGAATGAGATGTAATAATAAGAATAATTCATTGTATTTAGTTTTAGCGCTTTTCTTGAGACTCAAAGCGCATTACACAAATTGGTCGCCAATTAATTACACAGAACAAACAACGAATGGACCGACAGCTATCAAACACAACACTCAGTCTGAGTGATACCACTGCAGCCAATTTGCGCCAGAGTTGTTCACCCAACATATCGCAATGGACTTGGTCACACACATATAACACAGAGCGACTCCAGGTGAATTGGCAGTGACTGGTCAGGGCACTGGTAGGAGAATGGACCATGTTTTTTGATGGTGGGAGGAAACCGGAGTACCCAGAGGAAACCCACACAAACACGGGGAGAACATGCAAACTCCACACAGAAAGGCCATTGGGTCAGGTGGGGTTTGAACCCAGGACCTTCTTGCTGTGAGGCACCAGTGGTTAGAATTCGGCTAAAATTATAACCCCTAAAATGTCTTAAACCTACTGCCAGGAATGCACGACGTATCTTTTACTCCTGATTTAACCTTTGTCAGCTAGTTCTAACAAATAACAAAATAAAATTACTTAATTTTTTGTTTCATTATTTTTATTTATTTATTTAACACGCTAATGAGCTCTTGGGTGCGATTAGCCCTATGGTACAGGAGAGAGAGGCCACGGGGTGTTTGTGTCTGTGCTGTCACCTTTAGCCCGTTACACAGAGCCACATGGGGTGTTTATGTCTGTGCTGTCACCTTTAGCCCGTTACACAGAGCCACAGGGGGTGTTTGTGTCTGTGATGTCACCTTTAGCTTGTTATACAGAGCCACAGGGAGTGTTTGTATCTGTGGTGTCACCTTTAGCCCGTTACACAGAGCCACAGGGGGTGTTTGTATCTGTGGTCACCTTTAGCCCGTTACACCGAGCCACAGGGGGTGTTTGTGTCTGTGGTGTCACCTTTAGCCCGTTACACAGAGCCACAGCGCCACTCATCCGCAGGTGATTCCAGCTCAAGTTCAGGATCTCCAGCCCTTCATTATTGGCTGTGAGAAAGGAATCCATTTGGATGAATCTACTAGACATACATTTGGTTTAATGCACAGTTGCGTCAAAATGCAGAAAGATGTGAATGCCTGTCCAACCCAACATCTGTCCTAGGTGCTCTCCTCCAGTCTCACAGAACTGGTTGTGACTGAGAACAAGGTGCTTGATCCTGTAGTTGCTCTAATGGAGTGACAAGGATGTCAATGTACATTCAGAAACACTTTAAGTGACACAACTATTTGTTTTGACAAAATCATTACAACTTACAGCTAAAGCATCAGCCAGAGTTTTTGCAGCATCATCCTTGAACCCATTTCCTAACAAAGGGTAGATGAAAGAAGTATTATGATGATCTTATTTGCAGAGGCACAGCGGACGTGACCATATTCAAACAAGGCATGGGTCTTCCTTACCTGAGAGGTAAAGGGATTTTATGGAAACATTGTCCTGTAATAGTCTGGAGATGCTGTAAGCCCCACCCAGCTGAAGATGGTTGTTGGAGAGATTCTTGAAGAAAATGTATGCTGTGTCACTTGTACAATGTGAAACCAAGTAGACAGCAAAGCGAACTTCATTTTTTATGAATTAACACAACGCTTTGCTTCCCTCTAGTGGATCTTAAAAATAATAATTGCCAAATGACCAACCAACCTTTTCATTTATTTCTACTGAACAATATAATATGTTTGCTTCTGTATTAAAATACCATAATACCAAGCTCTGAATGTTGATGTTCTCTTTGAGCATTTCCATAAGGTATTGGGTCCCCTCCGCCCGAAGGAAGTTGTCCTCCAACTCCAGATCGGTGATTTCATTGTCACTCTGCAAAAAGATAATGGCAGGCTGGTATTTAGTCATCAACAAAAGTGCAGTGAAAAGGTTAGTAAATCCTGACAGATTTTCTCTATTGACTGATGTTCAACCTAACCTAATTGAAAGCACAGTCAAAACACCTGTCAGCATTGTATACTATCGGTGTTGTTATGGTTTAATATTTTTGATACACAGGGGCATGAACAATATTCTTTGATTAAAATAGTAGCAAAAACAGAAAAATATTCTGTTGACAATGTGTTGCCCAAATCTCCATTAAGTTACATTTAAACTGCCAAACCACAAATGTCACAGTTAACATATTCCATGTTATTGCTGCATGGTTTGGGAGGTTATTAAATAACTTTATTTAGTTGTAGTTTAATGTATTGGTAAGTACAACCTAAGTTTTTTTGTTTTGTTTTTTAAATAGTGGGTTGGGGTTTTAAATTATTTTCAGGAGAAATAAGTGTAACTAAAACCTTAATATTGTTTACTTTGCTCACCTAATTTGCTTTACTTTTAAGAAAAAAACATTTAAAGGTCACATATTATTGAGTGTCAAATATTTGCTGACATTCAAAATAGCAGTAAAAGTGTGTAACAACTTTTTCACAGTGCAGTGGAGTTTATACAGCCTCACATTGAGACTGAATACCCAAATTGCCTGTTTTCTTGTTTCTAAGTTCAGCAAGCTCTCTCACATCTGTATGTTAAATATCTAAACCCTTCTATCACATAGCTATAGTGACTCTGTCAAAGACAAATGACTGCAGACCTACTCCTTTCTGCACTCAACAAAATTGATTAAAAAAAACGTCCCCCCAAGAGAAAAGAGAAGTCTCCTAAAATAGATCATTTGAGGGCCCTTACCACCAGAGAGATGGCTAGGGCCTTGGTCCCCACTGGGCCTAGTCCATGATGGTTGAGGTTGAGAATGCAGGTGCCCAGATTGCGCAGGTAGAAGGAGGTGGGCGCCACCTTAGTTAGCTGGCAGGCCTGAAGGTAGAGCTCTGTGGGGGAGATCAGTTGGCCTCTCTGATCATTCTCTGGAGGAGGTAAGGAGGGAGGAAAGCGGGAGTGTATGATAGATATGATTAAGATTAGTGAAAGATGAGCCAGTCACAATCGCGATAATGTAGCTAAAAAAATATATTGAGAAGGTAACATTACTGAACATGTTTAGGTTTTACTAAAAAAAAGGTACTATAATTGGCTCAAATTATTGTATTGTGTTTATTGTAATAGCAATGGCAATCCTACCATCCAATTCTAAATCCGTTTCCCACTCATCACCGCTGTCTATCACTGGCATGGCGAGCAGGCTTTCTTTTTGCTCCAGATCCATTTCGGTAGTCTCCTTCTCCTCACCCTCTGGAGTTATTTCCTCCTCTTTATACTCAGCCATCACACCAAGCTTGTCCTTTCAAATATTAGTAATTCTATCACAAATGTTTGATGGAACAAATTAAAATACAAATAGTGGTCAATGGCATGCTGGATATTCTGACAAAATATTTTTTCCAGCTGTATTAAAGCCAAATCCGAGCGAAAGACAAGCTGCAGTTTTTTGTGTTGACTCTAAGCGAGGATGCTACTCTTGTTATTGTCTTCTTTCTAAATGACAAGAAATAAGAAGCATTACCAAACATTTCCTGAGCTCCAAGCTTTGAGTGAAATTATGCTGGTATACCACGAAACACCTTCCACAGATTCTAAAGAACTTTGGTTGTTTACGGAACCTCAGAGAAAGTCACCATTGTAGTGTCATAAGCGTCCCTTTCTGTCACAAATACCATGATTCCTACTTGAGTCAAATGTAGTTTGCCTGAGAAATATATTGATTAATTCAAAATACATTTATTCTAGTTTGAATATCCATCTATCCATCCATCCATCCATCCATTAGCTATACCGCTTATCCTATGCAGGGTCGCGGGGGGGCTGGAGCCTATTCCTAGTTTGAATATATTAACATTACTTAAGCAATGTTAAAGGGATGTGCATCTATGTTTAACATGCGGATTGTCCAGGGAAGTTACTTAAACTCTCAATAGACGTCTCTCAGAATGAAAACTAAGAAGACAAGACACATTAAACACACATCATTGATGCACAAATAAACATTTGACATTTTTTACAGTTAGAAAATAGAATGTATTTATATGGGGTACCAAAGTCATACATGATACATTTTTAAAATACATATTTGAAATATTGCTCAGCTGTAAATGTTGTTTTCCTTTTAACAGCTGCTAAACAGTGCAATATTGATGGTGTAAAAAGACTAAAAGAGATTTACAGGAACCACATCAAGTGATTAACGTACATGTTATACATGTTTATGTGACGATACCATATATAAAGCTGTATACATTGGATAAAAAGACGGACAAGGCAAAATCAAAAGTGTAAACGTTTTATATAAATGTGCTTTTTATGACGCCAGCGTCACCACTGTTCACCACGGCTCAGCCGGTTGCTGCCATTTTCAAGGCAGAGAGTACATTTTTTTTAAACACCTGTATGTTTCAACTGGTTTATATTGGCAAGCAACACAACAGGAAACCTGTGTGTCTTGACATAAATCCACACTACACAACCCAACATGGTTTTCTGAGGACTGTTGCTTCTAAAGTACAATAGTAAAAGTTGTAGAGCTTCCTCAAGATAGTCCCGGAGGAACAATCTTTTCTATCTGTCCCTTTCTGTGAAAATGTTGCAGTAAAAACGAGGCACCATGCATCAACGAAGCACATATGCGGAGTAAACGGGACTATTTCAGCCATCCCAAATAGAGCCTTCTCTCATGGCTGAAAAGCGCTATAACCATGGGTTTTTGGGTCTCTGAAAGTCTCCAGCTCAGAGCTCAAGTGCTCAAAACCATTTCAAAATGGCCGACTCGGTTTGGCTGTCTGGCTTTTCTATGTCTTTCAGTGTCACTTGGCATCCAGCTGCTCCAGCAGGGGGTTGGCTTCGCTTTCGGGAGTCTTGATGCTGTCTGTCCTGACGATGCAGGTGGGCCGGTGAAGGTTGAGCATGACCATAAGCTGCTGCCTTTCCTGGCGAAGATCCTCGATCTGGGCTTTGAGCTCAGAGTTCACCATTTCCAGACGCTCTGATTCCTTTAGACAATGAGAGAATGAGAATAAGAGAATGAGAATAATTACAGAATTTAAAAGGTTTTCCGATTGGAAGATAAATGTTGACTGGGATGTAATAGGATAGAAAGAAAATGTCAAAAAGTCTTCAAGCAGTAGACAAGTACATGAACAAGGCATGTCATCTTTTCACCCCAAAGACAAGTAAGTTATGGTTTACCCTCTGAAGGAAGTCAGTTCTTTCCTTCTTCTTATTCCGACATCTAGCTGCTGCCACTTTGTTTTTCTCCCGCCTTCGTTTCCTCCTGTCGTCCTCCTCATCCATCTGCAACGGGATAGAAAACAAAGGTTATCATAAGTAGCAAAGACTCAGTGGAATAATTGATGTGGTTTCACATATTTCTTGTATTGACCACCTGAGGGTGATAAAACCAATGTCTTACACACTGAAATTATTGCAAAATGGAAAACTTTGAGATCTAACAGATATGTCGACTACACAATCAGTACAAATCGTTTGCAGATTGAATTAAAAATCATTTTTGTGAAAGAAAGCACATAAGTAGAGCAACTACAATTCCATGGATGTCATGCTTCCTTCCATTGCAACCCCTCTCACCTCTGTCTTGATGGCCAGCGGCCTCTTCCCAAGCCTGCCCAGGAAGTGCAGAGGAGAGATCATGGCACCCAGACTATGGAAGTGGGCCAGTTTGAGCTGGTCTGTGAGCGTGGTGGCAGAGATGCCCGCCAGCGGGCCCAAGCTTGGCAGGGAGCCGGCTGTCAGCGACGGGTCAGGGATCTGTCCTGGCATCATGTCCACCCCGGCCACCACCTCCGCTACACACACCAGGGAACGACACAGAGGTTAGGATTTAGAAGATATGACATAGGGGTATTAAGGTAACTTAATATGTAAGATATTAGCCTACATTTAAAAATACAAAAAGTCGCCATTACAAGTTGTGGATAATTTTTTTCCAAAATAATTATAAAGCCGCAAAAACAAATAGAGCGAAGTTGGCTGAGATTCTACGAAAACCACTCCATTTGTCTTTTGCGTTGAATGACATTTAAACATGTGAAACTGTTACTTCTCATATAATCATGCTTCCATATATCCACGTGAGAAATAATGGTAATGTGTGATTGGGTGCGGGTCTCGAAATCTGAGAAAATAATTTGTTTGGGTGGAGGATTTATGAGAACATGTGGATTGGAATGAGGTCAGAGACGACCAGCACGTCATTACTGTTACAAGACCAGTAGAACTGAAGAAAAGCATGTTAGATTGTGTGCAAAACCATTCTACTATTTATAGATAGATTTTCCAGCTATATTATTGTCTTTATTCCTAAAATTTAATCTATTCATGCTCGTTTGTTGTGCATTTTTTAACAGCATTATAGCTAACATGATGGTGATTAACATTTGCCTCCTGAGCATTCAGTAGAAAGGAACATGCAGGTCCTGCACCCGCTGCACAAAGCCCAACACACAGTGATCCAACAAAGATATCTATTGTGAGGGGTGTGAGACAGCTGACTTCACCAGTGGTGAACCAGCTGATGGGCTGTATGTAGTGTAAAAGTGTTCTGCTGTAAGACCGGGTTCATTACAAACGCCAGATAGCTCTAACCATAAAACAGGTTTCTCTAGCTGTATGCACACTAACTTTACTTAGCCCAGGGATGCTATTGTTGCATTTTGTCTTTGGAAGGAGTTATTTTGGGATGCATGTAATGGGACCAATTTGGCCCAGTTATAGGAAAGTGTATTGGTGCTATTGGCCACTTTGTTCATTAGATCACCATTCAACTAACTTACAAGAAAGTGTCACGTTTCAAAATAAATTTCACAACTGCTCTATATTAGTGAATGGCCAAGAAATGCTTCAATTATGTATTTATTGGTATGTACCAATGGCTAAGGATACAAGTCAGTGAAATAAATTCCGAAATTGGACCAAGCCGGGCACAGAACAGGCTTGAGGTAGGAGCTGATTCTGGATGAGGTGATATGGCCCTGTAGACACTGGGGGTGTCAATCATTCGTTTGTAAGCATCGCTTGAGGCCATCCTTCTTTCATGGCTAAACAAGTCAGAAGCCTTCCAGATTGTCTGATACATTCACCTCGATAAATCTGTCCTTTTCCACCCGTGGCCTGTGAGTTATTGGCTCCAAAGAGAGGCAGCCGCATGCAATCCCATCTCCATTGAGCCATTTGATCATTTACTTCCTTTTTTCTCCTCTCTCCCCATCCATGTATGTATTCTTTCCCTTTACAGAGTACTTGGCATTACTTTTGGGGGTTTTCTTCTGGAAAGGAAAGGAGCAAGACAGCATGTGTAAAAAATCTGACAGAGTTTGCCCCACCTCCAATAACCTCCTGAGGAAGCTAGCATGTTTGAGGGTGCCCAGGCAAAATATCTCTGCAGGGAGGTTGTTGAAGAACAACGCCATGACTGAGAGATCACTGACGGATGAGGGCAAACCAATTGAAATAACCACTGCAACTGCTCTTCATTAGCCTTGAAATCTGGGTCCATGTTCTCTCAATCTCTATAAAAGGAGACTTGAAAAGACTCCGTAAATCCAGAATCCTCCAGTACACAAATCCCAAAATATGTTTTTGCAATGTACTTGATTTATTTGAAGAAATTCAAACTTCCACCGGAAAGGATCACAAGAATTAAAACTCTAAGGGAATCAGGAATGTACGACATTGGAGAAGAAAGCACACGTTTATTTAATGTGTATGCGGCATGTCCGCCCAACCCTCATAATAAAAATTCTAATTTTTCCAAGGGGTAACAAATTACAGACTGAAGGGAGAATATCGTCAATTAAAGTATGACGCCTTTCAATTATCCATCCGCTTTCCAACTATGCTCTATGGTGTTTGATATTTTGGAAAAACTCCAGACAAGACTGGTATTTGAGTACAATGTTTGACTTCAAAGTCAGGTTAAAGTAGATGTTCAGTCAGCTGTTTATTGAACTGCTACATACTAAGTGCTACAAAATAATTCTACAAAGAAAAGGTCCTTTGAACTCCAAAAACAAACCAATCGTCAAGTCCCATCGTACCCAAGGGATCATAAAGAAAGAAATGCTCGGAAGTCGAGCACTGTAAAGAATGTCTTGAGTAGAAGGATTTTTTAAACAATGTGTCCCTGGCAGTCTGCTTTCCAGGATTAGTGGTCAGCATATGATGATGCAACGCCTCTACTGTGTTTTTGCAGTCAAGCGGAAAAGCCAGTGCCACAGTTTAGGCCCAAACTGCCCTCAGACAAAGACCTCCACACAGGCCTTAGCAGGGCCGGCGCTTGCTGCTGCTCTCCAGGCCTGCCAAGAGTGGTCAAAGCCAAATGCACCAAGGGCGGGGGAGTGGAAATGTTGTGCATTACTTATTAAATCTAGAACGGCCCTCAAGGCAAACCCTGGCAGAGGTCCAAGGAGCTGTGGTCTGGTGTAGGTGCGCATGTAAAAAATGTGTGCTAGCGCGTGTCAATTTGTGTGTGTCCTTTAGAAGTGAGAGTGCACATGCGTGTGTGTGCATATGCGTTTATATAAATGGCCCAAAACCAATGGCTTCTCCTCTCACATACTACATCTGTCTTCAGGTAGCCCAAATGGGTCCATTTCCTGCAGCTGTGGAATTCAGGCCCTAGCCATCAATACACCACAGCAGAGAAGCCCTATTTATCCTCTACCCTGTTTATATTACACTCAAGAAGAGAGAGAGACAGAGCGGTTGAGTGACATGGGAGTGAAGTCTTGGCCGATTTTACGACAGGCTTTGTAACATTACACAATGGATGAAAGAGTTAGCAAAGTTTTCAGTGGCTAAAGCCGTGTGACCAAGCACTGCTCCTCGATCACTGTTGGTTAGCACGATAACAATCAAAGCTGAAATGCTTGACTCACTTTACATAACCGAACACATTTTTTAAAAAACATTCACAGATCACTATTACTGTAAGAGCGAACATACTGCTCAGTGCTCAATAATAAAAATACTTTTTGACAACAGCAATGCCTTTTAGATTATCGGTTGACATGCCGCTTTTCAAAAAACTTTGCCCATTTCACACAATTGAAACCTTGTATAACTTTTAGTGACAGGTTCTATCTATCAAATCACTGCTGAATATAAAAAAAATTTGTGAAGCCTTTAACTAACTCTTTTTCTTTGATATGGATTTATGGCTATCATTACAGCTGGTGCTCAGTTTGAGCAGCCTAGGAATTTGGCATAGTTCTTTACAAGGACATTCCAACTATAGAGTATTTAAAATTCCACCAAACCCTAATTACAATTTCATAACAAGAATAGGACGGACATCATTACTGTTGAGATCAGATCTCGGTCTTTCCCGGTCATTCCACTTAAGAGTGGCTGTACTTTCAGGACTGAAAACAGGATCTGCTTAACTTTCATTTCTCTATCATTTATTGTCATTGGGTCATCAGAAATTATGTTCATGAAGCAAGCTGCCTTCACTAACCCAACATACACAGCAGGCTATCAGGGCAAGGGGATTCTCCTGTAGCACTAGCGTTAATCCACTGTTAACAACTTTTGGTGAACGTGGACACTGCAAACAGCTTGTCTACAAAGCAAATGAACGTTTGAAACCATGGTTGGCTCGTACCTTCTCTCCACTCATGTGGTGAATATAATTGTCAATCTTATTGTTGTCAAGGTGGTAAGTTTAGGCCTGAGATTGTTCACATGATAGGCTGCAAATTCACAACCTAAACCAGGGACAATGCCGAGCATAGACTGTAGATGTTTGTGGGGTTAGTTCAGCAGGAATACAATTCAATTCAATTTCTAACAAGCAAAAGCAAATTTGATTTTTTTTTCTGCAGTACCAAAGCTTGGTACATGTTAGAAAGCTTTGAAATCAAGAGGTGGGAAAACCAGAAAAATTCATTGGTTGCAGTCTGTCAAAGCAATCAACCTGTTGAGTATCATAGCACAGGTTCTACAATATTTTTTGTAGCATCTAATATTTCATCATCCTGTCCAATTTCAGTTGGCATACGGTGTGGTCAAACAACCAGCCATGGCTGAAAATGCATGCATTCTCTGAAACAAACGCTTAAAGGGACAATTTTAACGGACAACCCCTAGTTGACACAACGCAAGGGCAGCACCCATTGGGAATTGAGAGGGCAAATAGATTTCACATCTAAAGTTCAAAACAACACAATACTTTTTGAAATCTGGAAGTCAAAACTGTTTCAACACTTTTATAGACCCTACTAGGGCTTTACATTTTTATATTTTTCATAAACATGCTATTATAACACCCATAATCTTTTTTTTCTTGGTTACACCCTTACTCTTTTGGACTCTCGACCACAGAGCGTGCCTGGTCTGCTCCATTAGACACAATGTTTTGCAGGACTTATGAGAACTAGAAAAAAAAACACTGCTTGTTCAAGACTGCTCAACAAGATATAGCTGCTTCAACACTGTTTGTGTTCATTTCAGTTTGCTGCTGCTGGGGCTAACCTGAATTGTGTCCACTGTAGTCACAGGGTTCAGCGTGGCTCTTCCAGCCCTCCAGACACGCGAGGCACTGGAAGGCATTTTTACTTAAAATAAACCCAGCGCGCCCACGTCCAGCCTCTCAGCCCTGTCTCCCATTCTGTCGGATCCCCAGCCCTTCCCCAATAATCCACAGTGGTGTTCCATTTATGTGGAAACCATCCCACGGATGTGCCTGGGCAGGCACTGGGGCATTTTAACACCCTGAAACACACAATCTATACAGACTCTCTCTCTCTCTCTCTCTCTCACACACACACACACACACACACACACACACACACACACACACATACAAACTGGCTAACACAAACACACACACACACACACACAAATATATTAATTGATACACACATGGCGTGAACTTGCATGCAAACACATACTCACTGAAAGCATCCATTCACTGCCACACACACAAGGCAGGTAGACATTCAATTTTGATCTTTCAGCTAAACTTTCTCATGTATTCTACTGTCATCGCTATGACAAAAAATGAATGCTACTTTCAGCAGAAAAATACTAACTTTCTAATTGTTTTTGCTGTTCTTGATTCAACTGCTGAAATTATTTTTGTCAATTTTATAATTTTGTCTGATTGACTGGTGATGTACAGTCAATGTTTTTAGTTTTTTTTATAAGGAGGTACTCCTATCTCAAATAAAATGAAATCTGAACAGAAGAGTCCTATCATTATCCAGTTTTCAGCAACTGAAGAAGAATGTTCTGAAACAAAAACAATTAAGTGGAATGAAGATGCAGCTGAATGAGCCTCTATAATTCCGCGTTTTTAGGAAGTATTGACATAGGCTAAGTATATTTGGACTTAATTCAGGCTGATCGAAGAACTAACTGTTCGTTCACTTTGAGCTAATGTTTCAATAACCCACACAGCTATAGCTAGTGAATGGTCCTTAGCCGCTAATGGCCAAAAGTATGAAATGACACTGCGGGACAAAGACAAGGCAATTGACAAACGCGTACTTACTCAAGAGTGAATATTGAATCCTTTTCTTTCAATGGCGTAACATTGGTAGGACGCTGTAAGAATACATGAAGATTGAAGGGAAAGTCTGGTAAGTTTTGGATGTGCGTTTTTTGTTTTGTTTTGTTTTTTGCAAGCTTCAGTAATTGGAATTATTAGGACAAGATATGCATATAGATTAGCATTACAGTAAGACGAATATACATTTTGTGCCATTGATGGTTACCATAAAACAATCAATGCCAACCCATAAGCCAACCGCTGTTTTCAATGTATAGCCTACTGCAGATCTGTTTAGACTCTAGGCAACAGTTGGGTTCAAAAAGTGCAAGTTTGAACTAAATCTATATGCCATCAAACTATGCACCAACATTTTTTTTTTATAGTTGATTTATGCTGTGTCACAGTATTAATTCATGTTCAGCGTTGCATAACGTGTCGCACAGAGATTTCTGTCCGAGTCTAGCTTCCGAACGCATGCAACATTGTAGCAAATTGCAGTAGCTTCAATCAAATTAATATTCTAGTAAACCTTTGCCGAACCTAGACCTAGCCAGTCTACTGTGAATATTAAACAAAATGTATTGTAATTTTTCAGAGGAATGATGACTGCTATTAATTTAGATGATATAGAAAAAAACTAAATAATTTAGAAGAATAAAGAAAATCTAACATTAAGTACCTTTTACAGGCTTTTCCAAGTAGCCTACGTTGCACACGAATGCAACAATAGATTATCTAAACGTTGTTAAAACCACAAGACAAACTACAAGAAAACTTATTAAAATAGTCTATTTGATCATTTACAGCCAAAACTGTAGGCAGGATAGCTAGATAGCTATTTAATCGTATCTTACCTGTCTGTATGCGTCCAAAATTCTAGATGAAATAGCGTCAACCTGAAAGTTACGACGGTAATGTAGATTTTCAAACTAGAAGTTATTGCATCAGTCCGTTTAAATAGTGATCAGTATCTGGGAGGGTTCAGGAATGCGGAACTATTGTCCCAGACGTAAGCATGGATGAAAATACGACTCACTTTAGGAGGAGGGCCTAATGAAGAAGAGGGTTTATGTCTCCACCCATAGCAACCCAAGAAACACAACATAACGAGAGGAAACTTTTTCAGGAGTGCTGGCGAGTGACTGTATAACCCATTTACCTTGTGTTGTGTTGGTTGTTGTCGTTTTGTCACAGAGACAGCGAATGTGTTTCTGTGTGTGTAAGAGAAACACTGAAGACTATTGTGTGCGTTTGTGTGAAAAGAGGGGGGGGGGGGGGGGGCACCAGGGGAGAGCAATTTTAAATTTTTTGTGTTGTAAAATTATGACACCACCATTAAAAAAAAAATTAACTTAAAAATGTAGCGCTTGATATTAA